>PVKA01007119.1:17693-79509 GCA_004027165.1 Ctenomys sociabilis
ATATATATATATATATATATATATATATATATATATATATATATATATATATAATTATATATATATAATAGTTATACTACTAATTTCTTTTAATTAATTGAAAAGAAAGTTTTGTGCTAATATTTGGACAATTAAATGACAATAGCTTGTATTCTAAGTAACTAATTTAAAGATAAGAATATGTGATGTATTAACAATTGTTACTATCCTATTATCTTGAAATTTGGGGGGTATTTTCCTCTTTAAAAGAAAAAAATTACAGTCTAGTATTAAACTCATGATCTTATTAAAGTAATTTTAGACTAAATAAAATATCACATTTGTTTTCCTAGTAAGCAGTACATGTATAGAACCCTTTGGACATTTAACTTCAATGTTTTTTTAGCTCAAAAAACTTAATGCAACATAATTCTAACTATGTTATAAGTACATAAAATTTGATATTTTATATCAAAGTATAAAATATAAAAGAAGAATAGTTGAAATAAATTTGCAACTTCCAGGCAAATTATGGAATTATTGCTTCAGAAATGGTTGAGGCTGACATGAAAAACCAAATATATCCTTTGGAAAACTTCTCAGAAGCATATATCTCTCTAACAGGTATGACATTCAGACTTACTCTTTTTCTCAGGAATCTGCCATTTCTTGTAACTATTTCTCTTCCAAATTCTTTAGGTCACTTGCTTATTACAATGGCTAAACACATAGATATCTATGATCAACACATACCATGACGGTTACCAGTAACACCATGACTGCTGGGTACCGGGCATATAACAGGCACCATTCTGGGGGCTGTGAGTGGTCTCAGCAAGTTTGCAAGACAGGCACAATCATTTCCATTTTACAAATCTCAGAAAATTTGAGTAACTTTCCCAAAGCCACAACGATGTAGCAGAGAAGCAGAACTCAATCCCTGACCTGTCTTTTAACAAACTATACTACTTTAAAAGCAGTATACTTCTTGAAATATGCTCTATACTATTTCCCTTGCTCATTTAGAAATTGGCTTTCATCACTTCTGTGCTGTAAAACTAGCATGAGCTATTTCTAAAAATGGTGAAGGCGAGTCAGATAGTTAGAGCAAACTGAATGGCATATTCTGCAGAGTACTAATAGCTTTTCTTCTGGATGGTTAACAACCTAAGTTCACAGATCAAAACTGGAGAAATAGAAGAGCCACAAGGCCAACCAACATTTTGGCCCTAGCCTTTCAAGGTCAGCGAAGACTCAGGACATAGGAGAACCTGTACTGCAACATCATGAAACTCAGTTGTGCCCCAAATTTTCTGATCGAAGAGATTATGGAGCCACAGAAGAAAGAGTTTGATAATGTATAGTGCGCCTAGGGAGAGTCACATGGAGAGAAAACTTTCTCTCAGGCTCTCATAGAGATCAAACTGGTCAAGCATTGGCCATGACTCACCCGCATGGATGACACAAAGGATCTACAGCGTAAGGTACAGGATTACAAGATAAACCCTGAGGGGACTTCACTGACCTCATCAGAAACAGAAGCTACATCTTCTATATAGGTCTTGATCTATCTTGGTCTTAACCATCCAGCAGAAAAGTATAAAAATGAGGTATATAATGTGGGGCCATAATAATAAGTTGAGCTGTAAAAGGCTATAGTTCTTCAGATAACTCACTATTACTGTGGAATGCTGCACTGTGTTGGATTGTGTCACTGAGTTCAGTCACCTAAATTGGTTTAATGACAATGGAGTGCTCATCTTTGACAGGTCTAGACAAAAAAAAGGGCGTATACGAAGGACGAATCATGGTGTGTGTATATTAACAGTACAGTTAGGATAAATATGCCATGCTCTTGCATAGTTCTATGAAAAGCAAGATTTGCACTAATAGTGGTTGGACAAGATATTATGTTGGCTTCTAGAACTGTGGACAACCACTAGGGAGATAACAAGGTAGGAAGTATTAATTATTGAATCTTTGATGTAATTCAACTATAAAAAATAAGATAAGTATATAGCTACACTCTCTTCATTCACTGATTAGCGACATCTTCTATAATAATGGCTGTAAGTACAATATTATGTATGCCACCATACGACACCAAAACATTACAAAAACATTTTGCAATGTATTAATTTATCAAATCTGTCCTGTTAATTTATCTTGAAACTGTTTCATTGCTGTTTGTTCTTCAACAAAATAATAATAATAATTAAAAAATGGTAAAGACTATTATTTTACACTGAAAACAAATTTCAGTTGAACCACATAAAATTGCTGAGATTCGTTCATTTTGACCACCAAAAATAAGAATGTCACAAGTTTCAACTTAATAAAAGTACATTCACTTATATTTTGCATGACTGCCTAGAATAATAATAAGAAGGTCTAAAGAGATTTCATGCTCCACAGGAAGTATAAAATAGAAACAAATGTGTTACCTTTTTCACTAACTGAAGATATATAATGTGACTCCAGAAAAAAAAAATAGAGCAAAGATTCAAGATAAAGAAATTCTGGGCAAAAATGTATTATGAAACACAATAACTTATTCTTTTAAATGAAACCCTACATGCTCACTAGAGGTTGACCACCAAGAATGTTATGAATACAAGACATACCAATGTGAAATACAAATGTTGTGCAAACAGTGTTGTCTAAAGGTTTGTTCCCGCCAAAAAAAAAAAGTATATGATATTCAAACACTCCAAGTGATGGTATCAGCTAAATACTTTGGGAAGCCATAAGTCATGGTGGTGCAACCCTCTGAAACGGGACTAGTGCCCATATAAGGGAGACCTCAGAGAGACCCCTTGTTGCTTCTATCATGTGAAGATAAAGCCAGGAGGTGTTCCTTGTCAACCAAAACACCGGCACTCACCAGACAGTGAACCTGCAACAGTTCAATCTTGGACTTCCTAATCTCCAGAACTCTGTGACATTTTTGTGTTTATGCACCACCCAAGTTATACTATTTTATTATAGAAGCTTAAATGGACTAAGATAATAAGTTAAACTGTTTTATCCACCTGAGGGCACTAATCAAATGTAAAATACTATTTGGAATCTATAGTTTAAATACCGTAAGGCTGAACAATTAAGATACAGAGAACTGTAAGTGAGGTGTAAAATTGTAGAGCTAATAGGAAATAAAAATTAAATGTAACTTTTTTGTTTTCTCACAGAGGAAAACAAAGTTAAGGAAGATTATGTCATCATGTACTAAGGCTCAAGTTTCTTTTTTAAGAATACAAAATATTAATAAAAAATATTAGAAATGATACACAATTTCACTAAACAAAGTAACAGAAATGGCTGCTGTAACTAATGATGCTATCTTCAAATTGCTTGTTTAGGTTACCAGACATAAGCATGCAAAATTGTTTCAAAAAAATAAAACAACAAAAAATTTATAAGAAATGGAAAAGAAAAGAATATGAATAAAAAGAAATTTTAAGCATTAACTGCTCCTTTCAAAAGACCAACAGAAATTGGTAGTACAATTATCCTGCATATATACATAAATGTATTACCTTCCCTTCTGCCTTCTGTCCTTTTCCTCATCCCAGTTTTTCTTTCCCATAGAGCAACTTCTTTCCCTCTCGCAGTATCTCTTGTACCTTTCAGGGTTTATTTATTCTCTCAGGATCTCACACTAGCAAGACAATTGCTTACCCATGTGGGCCTGATTTATTTCAATAGTTCTAGTTGCATCCATTGATCTACAAAAGCCTTGAATTTATCTTTTTTATAGCTAAGTAATACTCCCTTGTGTAAAAACACCACTTTTTTTTTTTATCCATTCCTCACTTGATGGGTGTTAAAAGCTAAGATTGAAAGTCCCATTCAAGCCCAGCTATTCTCTTCCTAGATAACTTTCCAAAAGAACTAAAATCATCATACCATAGTGATACATGTGCACCTATGTTTACAGCAGCACAATTTGTCACAGCTAAATCTTGGAAACAACTCAGTCTCAAATTTCTTACTCTGGGTAAGGTCTCACTAAAACAGATTAGAGTAACATATTATTTTAACATAATATTGTTATATATTATAACTGGCCAAATTAAGTATTGCAAATATAAGAAAATATATTCTCTTATATTTGACATAAGTTTTATCTTTTAGCAACATGAAATGGATAAAGATAAATATATTAAATATGTTTTATGATAATAAAAGCACTTAAAATTTCACAGCCTTACATTTCCTTACTCAGCCTATTATAATAGCACAACCAGACACTTCTTTCTCCCAGGATGTTTTTCTGAGTGCTTTTTAATATGGTTTGTCTTCTTAAAGAATAAGGTATTGTAAAAATACTTTGTTGTCAAGATGGCTTGAATTCAAGAAAAATAAATCTCACATCTGCTCCCTGAGAAATAAATACTCCCTTCAAAAGCATGACATTCAGAATATTCCTTGACATAAAATTCAGCTGTAGATATCTACTACTAAAAAAACCAGTTTGTCTCTAATTCAAAATAACTTGCAGAAATCAGCTATCTGTACTGTTTCCTTCATTTATGAGGGCTACACACCCTAAAGAGCACCTCATTAAGTTCTTCTGCTTTCCTTTACTTCTCATGACCAAGAGCAACGGGCCAGGGCTACTCCCTGGCTCATTCTCCTTATCAAAGCATTTTCCTCAAAGATTCTAAAATTCTACCAGTTTGTCAGTCTCAGATCTGTAGGTAAGGTTTATGATTTATTTACTTTTGAAGAATAAGAAAAAGTTTCTAAAAATTAGAAATGATACAGAATGGTACAGTTTATGATTTAAAGAGAATAAATAATGCTGTTCTTAAAGGAGACTCAAATTCACTAACAAGAAAAAGACATAAACACCAGTAGAATCAATATATTGTTCAAGTGACATGCAAAACCTCAGGTCCCTTACCCTGTAGAGAAGAAGACACCAACATGGCCAGCACAATATCTACGCTTTCAATGAAGAATTTAGAGCAACTGAATGGGCCATGCCCTAACCACTGGGCATGAGGACTTCTTGGTATGCTATCTAGAAAGACAAGAATTGCTGCGGACATTTAGTACCATGAAAACCATCACTGTGAAGGAAAATTAATGCTCTGTATACTACTGAAGACAATTGTATTGCCTCCTTCACTGGGTTATGTGGTTAATCCCTTCTTGTCACAAGGGTTTATTGAACATGTACTATATGCCAAGCACTACTCTAGAGGCTAAGGACATATCATTCAAAAAAAAGACAAATATTTATGTCCTTGTATGATTTACATTATACCAAAGAAGGTAAACTAATAAATAAAATATGTACTGTTCAGGTGATGATAAATGCTACAGGAGGGAGAGTAGGAAATAAAATTAAATGATATAGTACATGTGTTTGGCACAGAATAAGCAGTTGAAATATACAGCACGGTTTTTCTTGTTGCTAATAAAACTGAAAATGAATTTTTTAGCTTCAGTATTGGAGTCAAAGAGAAACTGTTTTCTTCTCAGGGGCTGATAATAACTTTATCCTATTATTTCTGAGTACATGGAATAATAATTTTATCAATCCCACTTTGTACCAACAACTTTCCATAAAAATACATCATTTTGTCCTATAAAATGATTCTTTTTCCTACTTTATATTTGGGAGAAAATAAGAATCAGAAGATCATAGATCTAATAATTTAAAAGCTAAGAATCAGAAGTAAATATACCTAGGTCCAAAATCTGCCTTGCAAGACTGTTTTCACATTTTTTGTCCCTTTTGGTTGGAGCAGCTGCCCTTCTGAAGCAGGTGTTTTCTTACAGTATTCTAAAAGCTGAACGCCACTCCCAGCCAAAGCTGAAAAACATGTTCATTTCTCTAATTTCTATCTATGCTGCCGACGTTCTTGTTACCAACTCCCATCCCTTATTTTGTTTATTTTTAAATAAATGTGAACTGAAAAAATAACACTAAGGGGAAAACTTTTAAACAGCTCTTACACACCTGTGTTCATTTTTGCATGGAATTTTCTACCGCATGTGGCCCTACTGTTCAGCTATTTCTAGCTGGTTCTCTCATAGGCTCCTTGAAAGACTGCCAGTATGTTTTAAGGAGTCATTCCCTCTTAATTCACACAAACACAAAAGCTAAACTGAATTTAGGACCATCTTTCAATTAACTATGGGCAGCTTAGAGGAGATCCAGAGTTATCTGGATCGAGGTGAGCTGTTTTTATATTAACATACTGGGAACTAAGAGAGAGGGCTAGGGGCTGCTGGTGGGGAGGCTGTGGTGGGTTCCAGACGGGGGCGGCGATAGGAAACTGACTGCAAAAGGAAACAAACTACAAGGATTGAAAAAGCTGAGAGGGGGAGAAGAAACAGTGACTCTGGGTAAGCCAGCAATGGTAATGAGTTAAGTATTAAAAAACATTTAAATCAAGAGTTTGAATAAAAAGAACAAAAGATGAAAAGGTAGCCATAGAGATGTCTGGAGCGTCATCTCGGAGTACGCCCAGAACAAGGGATGTTCACAAAGAGAGTCCAGATGGCACAGTGTTAAACATGTGAAAAGCTCTCCAACTAATATACATGTGCGTCCTTCTGGTTGCCCTTCTTTGTAGTGCTTTTTTTTTTTTTCCTTTAGCACATGATCTTGCACATGGTAGATATTTGATGCTTTCATTAATTTTTGACTACTGGTGGCATTTTTCAGAAACATCTGGTTTCATGGCTTGTACAATGGTGGGAATGGTGAGCATAGCGGGACTGTCAAGGACACAGAGGAAGGGCCTGGGTTCCTGGGTCTTGATCCTCAAGGAAAACTCCACTTTTAGGCTTCCAAGAGGTCAGACCCCCTTATAAATTTGTCAAGTTCTCACATAGTCAAAAAAGGAAAAATCAACATAAGCAAAACAAATCACCTTTGCCCCGAATAGCAAGTGCCATTATTCATATTAATTCTCTGACAACTGACCCAACTGTCCACAAATTTGTAGATTAATAAATTAATTCAGTCACTTTTCACTATGAAAGCATGAAAATTCTTTTCCTGCCTAAGGTCCCACAACCAGTGAACCTTAGGTGATCAGCATCATTTTAAACAGTAATGGTGGATCTAGATTTCAGATCATTAGCATGGTTGTAACAGCTACGCTAGAGAAAGGTTCATCATAAATATTGACTTTAATTCTCTTTTTAATTAAAAAAGTGGACTCTTCCTGCAGTAATATAACCTCAAATTATAAGCTCCTCAGCTGCTGGAGAGATAAAACAGAAGAAAACATAATAATTCTAAAAAAGAATCCTAAATATGTTGCATAATTTAAATGAGCGACAAACAGGCTGAAAAATAACCAAGTAATTAACAAAGGGCAAGAGAACTAACATAAACACTGAACCAATAGGATGGTTAATTAGCTTGCTCTGCATAGATTTGATGTCTCCCCTGGAAGTAATGATGGTGACAAATAAACCTGACCTACCAAATATCTTCAGGTATAATGTAATATGTCCCCCATTGGCTATAAAAGAAATGTCACTAAATTACCGTGCACACTGCTAAATTACCATGGGATAAGAGTATGGGAGTTTTGCTCTGTCATTACAACAATGGTCCCTAAGATTTTTAAGCTTATATTTTCTGTTTCATTGTTCCAGAGTTGTCTGGGGAGGAGCACCTCAAACTCAAACACCTATAGGACTCAGGTAGTTTCTGTAAGGGTATTTAAAAAAGGCCATACAGGACTAGCTACATAATTTATAGAATAAAATATAAAATGTAGATAATAATCCCCCTTATTCAAAAATTAGTAAGATAGATGGGCTGGGGAGATAGCTCAGCAGTCTAAGCGCCTGCCTGGTAAGTGCAAGGACCCAAATTCAATTCCTAGTACCTCATGCTGTGCTGGCCACAGATCCCCAGGTGAACAGTGCCAGCCACCCAAACCAAGCATGGTGGTTCTGGGAAGCCTCAGACAGAAAGATCACTATGAGTCTGAACTGCATTGTAAGACTGTATTGAAAAACATTTTTTAAAAAACTTTATAAATTGGTAAGAACTTCAAATTGCCAACAAAAGAGAATTAAGCTAAGTGTGGACCCAAATTCAAAGACCTGTGCAAATGGTACATATTGTATGTCAGGCCTCAGACAACACAAAATCAGCTGCAGGCCAGGGTCCACTCATGCATTAACCAGTTTGAGATCTTGTTCTAAAGACTCCACATTTTCTGCCTGGTCCCCTTGTGACGCAAGCACAGTTGCAAGATGTCTGTAGGATTTTGAAACATGCCTTTTGGCTAAAGAACAGAGACAACATGTCTCTGGTTACAAGAAAAACAAAGCTTTTCCTTTATCATCACAAAGTTTTAAAACCTTCAGGATTTTTTTTTTTTTTTTTTTTTTTTTTTTTTTTTTTTTTTTTTTTTTTTTTTTTTTTTTTTTTTTGTATTTTTAGGACAGGGTGTACAGGGTACGCAGGGTGTACAAGGCCTCACTGTGTAGCTCTAACTCGTAGTGATCCTTCTGTTTACAGCTTCCCAACCGCTGGGATTACAGGCCCTCACCACCACACCCAGTCTCAATGGCTGTCTCAGCATGCACCGGGGGAGGGGCTGGCACAGCAAACCTAAGGATGGAACTCCAGGCCTCTGCATAACTTGAGGATTTTGATGCTAATAAGAAATCTTATGCCTTTTTCCTTCAAAATACCTAAAAGTTTGTTACTATGGATAAATTCCTATAAAAAGTAATATATATCCTTCTGAAGAGCCTTCCCTCCCATGGTCCATCTGTGTAGCTGGGTATTTGCAATCATCAAATACAAAGAACAGTCAGTCAGCAAGTGATTATTTTTTTGTCTGCTTAGATACACCAAACTGGGCATATCCTATACACACATGAATATGCACCTGAATATTTTCTTTAAAACACAATCATAGTTCTAAACACAGTAGTTAAAATGATAGTTTAGGAACAGCGTCTAGTGATGTTTGTAAGGCACGCTAAGGTGAATGCACCAGGCTGGAAGCTCGTGTGCCCTGTGTGCTGGTGGAGATCAGCATGACAGAAGTGCTCAATTTAGACAGCTCTCTGAAAAAGCAGTCTTAGGGTGAGAAATATTTTTCACAAAATTTTTTAAGATCTGCTCGTAATTGACCTGTTAAATACATTTCACATTTCTATGTGTTAGTTTTATCAAATGACATAGATATATGTTTCCTAGAATACCTATGCCAAATAAATATAACTTGCCACATTGGCCTTATTGATACACAGCAACATTTAATCTAATCCAAAGAGGACAAAAGCTGTTAGTCAATGCGGTAGGTTCACCTCCATATATATGCATATATGTGCAGAGATAACAAGTTTGTCTCTTAGCACATGGGTAAATAGAAATAGTATTATAGTTCCCGAGGAAAAATTTCAGCTACAAAATTTACTTGAGTTTTTTTCTGTCCCTCATAATGTCTTAGGCCAACATATTTTAATCTGCTTTGTAAAGTTTTTTCCCTATTTTCTAACAATACCTGATACATAGAAGATGCTCAATAAAATATTTATTGAGTTGAATTAAATCTATTGCCTTTCACTGATTCTATGATTGGAAATAGAAGCAAATCTGAGACAATGTAGCAGCACTACCAACTCTCCTGTATCTCTTTGGATATTTTATTTCCAAATTGATTCCTAACTTCAACAGTCACTGTCCCTAGAAACTCTGTTGCTTTCTGTTCAGCCTCTCATCCCTGTTCCTTATGCTTTCCTTCTTACAACAGGCTAGGACAAGGGTTAACCTCTTTCCAGAGAGGGGAAATGGCTATAAGCACCCAGGAATAATATTTCTAAGTATTCACCATCCCGGAATCAATATCAATATGCTGTCAGTGTGTGCATTAGCCCCACACTTAAACAAAGGACATTCCTTAGAGCCCAGTAATGACACTGGGCATGGATATCTGGGGCTGGGCGGGTGATGCAGAGATGACTGTATTAGCTCCTCTCAAACACGAGGCTTCCAGGATGTTGCACAAGACTCTTCTGGTATTCTTGTGCTTAGTCAGAAATAGACAACATTTGGTCCACTGATACATTCAGCAAAATAAACCCTGCTTTCTTCTTCTTGACTTAAGACATACATTCAAATTACACCTTCCAGACTGTGAGAGAAATTGGTTTCTATTCCTTGCCTTCCTGCTATTGCCTAGAATTGCACTGCTATCTGCAACTAATAAGGCAGGTACAACTAACTTCAATCATTAGTGAAAATCTCTCCTGCCCACACTCACCCACATAGCGTTTTCTATGCTCAGATTTCCTAAAACAAATATGTGGAGAGGATAATCACAAAAGGGCTGAGCACTATTAAATCTACATTTCTTAAATCTTTAGGGTCAGAATAAACATATGAATGTTTACTCTGATTCTTGTTCATCTTTACAGCACGTTGATCTTAATGTGGTAAATGAGATTTTCTACACGTGAAATCTGACGTTTCCAATTAAAATGTAAGTGAGTGGGTTGTGTGGGATGGGATATAAGTGACTGATCATTTTAGTCTGTGCATTTAAGGTGTCACAAAATTGGAACGACTATGGGCAAACGTGTGGGCCTCATAGCCAGACCACAGTGGTTTGGAGTTCCGGACCAGCTACTCAGCTACATGACCCTAGCTAAGTTAGTAGGCTAAAAATTATTTTGTGCAAAATGTTGATATAAACACCAAATTCTATAAAGTGATACTGTTATTCTCTACTTCTTAATATCATCACATGGACTAATACATACATGTTTAGTTCAGTAACTGATATATAATAAGAACTGAATAAATCATAGCTATGTCTGATTATAATAATCACTATCACTATTATTATTAATAATATCCCCTCTATAACCTAGTTATCTTCAAATAATTAACTTCTTTGTAACTTTGCAACTCAGTAGTGAAAAATCACAACCAAAAATAGAGGCAGTTAACTTATTAAGAGACTTTATGGTCTAAACGTGTCCACTCAGTAAGCATAGTCTTTATCTTTCAGTCATAGCTGTAAAATAAAATTCTTTAAATTCTAGCGAATTTTAGTGCAACACTAATAAATGCAACCATAGAGGAAAAAATCTCTCTCTTTCCCCACACATACACACACATACACACACACACACACTCACACACACATGCACACCATATACCCCTCGGGGATATATTATATATAGCCTTAGCCAGTAATTAAGACACACAGCTAATCAAGGAGCAGCACAGGCTGTGACCCACTGAGAAGAAATAGGGTACCAGTTTGACAGTTCCCATTGCCAGGGCTTTGTTCTGGAGCAAAAAGAGCACAAAAGCATAAAGTTGCGGAACTATAACTGCATTTTGCAATTTGTGGGGGTTGGGAGGATCGCAAGTCTGTCTAAATGGGGAGGACAGTCCACTAGATAACCGCAACAGCCCACACCCACAAGTGCCCTTCTCCACCCTCAAAGCATGACTTCACTTTCTAACCTTGCCCTTAAGGAATCTGGCCTCTGTGACTTCCAGTAATTGTACAAATCATATAGAATGAAACAGCTGAGAGCATTGTTAGACAAAAGACACAAGAATTAAACAGATAGAGAACTCATTAAAATGCTGCCTTTGGTTATTTTTTTTAATGCCTAGCAATTCATGTTACCAAATGAGTCTTTCTTCATTGCTTTTCATTGGAAGTAATACTTTAGAAGAATTCTAACAGGCACTGAGTTATTTTCTCCAGACTTAGAATCCTAGATATATTTGCCCTTCCCCCACTTCATCTAGCACTCCTCCCTGTCACCTTAGAGCTTCTGACTTAGCTGTTCACACCCAGCAGTCCCAGCAGAGCTTTCTGCTCACAATATGCGACATAAAACCGCAGGCAATGAACAATTCATGATCCTAAGTGCTTCTGATAAAGCCAGGCTGAGCTGACCTCTTCCATCCTGTACAGCTGCATGTCAGCCATACCAGCTTAAGGACTGAGAGTAGCATGTGTGTGATATGGAATAAACAAACTAATTAAATCCAAGGTCTTTCACCCATTTCACCTAATGGACCCAATATGTTCAATTCCATGCAACTAAAAAAAAAGCACTTTGCTAGGGCTGTTGCTTTCCTGATTTCTATGATACATCTGTTTTAGGCTCAATATACAGCTTTAAACAAAACAAAAACCTCAAGGCTTGCCATTCTTTCCTGTGACACTTTTCAAATACATACTACCAACTCTGCTGCATTGAGCAACAAAACCACTCCCTGATTCTAAGTGGATATATTGATCAACTGAACTGACATGTGCCTCCTCCTTTCTCTTCCCTAAAAGCAATCAGTCGCACCAGGAAAATCCATTTCATTTTCCAAAACAAAAGGCAATATATTGCTCCTTGCTGACACTGTTAAGCTATGTATTTTAGGGGGGAAATGATGACAAAGATATCTAAATATAGAGTTAAGAGCTGAAATAAATATGATACATGTTTATCTACAATTTCAGAATTGAGTTAAGATTCTGAATGAGTCAAGAAATCTGAATTCCCTACAGTGACTGAGGATTCTGTTATTTTTATACGTCTTACCAGATTTTGGTTAAAGTTAAGCAAGAGATGGCAGCACCACTGCCACTTGAGAGGCTCTCCCAGGGTTACCCTTGATGGCAACTGCCACAGAAAAGAGACTTGTTCCCTTCTTGGTTGTAAGTCACCCTGCAAACAACTCCAGCTATTTCAGAGACGAGCTAGAGATGGGAAAATACAGCGGCAGTCTTTCAACTAACTATGGAGGACACCAACTGAAGAACTACCATATGAAGCAAAAGCTCAAACAGTATTATTCACTTTAGCTCTTTATGCTTATAGTAAATTCTACCTTGAACATGCAAAAAAAATAAAAATATAAAAGTCCTTTCACATCAGAGTTATATCAAACACTTATTCAGCATTCATTTTTTGTCATGAAGAAACTGAAACCAAACCAAGGTGAAAAACTGAATTTTACACTGCAAATCACTAAATATTTTGTAAATCACGAAAGTGAATATGGACCAATTGCCTCTGCCTCATTAAAAAAAGAAATATATACCTTTACAATATATAAATACTGTGAGCTACTCATTTTAGAGCTTATTTGAGATCTTGCAGCAGAAAATCATCTTCATGAAAAAATTCTCTGAGAATACTAAAAATAGCAGGTATAGTTATAGCAAGAATATTCTGCACATTTTGATTCCTACATGACTCTTACAGGCCTTTGTCTTAACCCAGCAGCCTGAAAAACAGATTTAGGCAAAACAACCCTTCTTTCCTCAATCCATTTTAAGCTGACAACATCCCCCATCTCTGCCTTAGCAGCTGCGGACTAGCCAACAAAACAGCCATGTAATTAAGGCCCAGACATTTAACACTCACCATCTCCTGCTCCCACTGTCCTCTTTTGATGTTTACAGCACATCTGTAGGATGCAATACTAGGAGATGCCTTGTTTGACCTGCTGCATGATGCTGTGACATCAGTTCAGATGATGCAGCTCATTATGGGAAAGACTGCTGTTGCTATGGTAACTGGGATGTGCCAGGAATCCTTGCTGCATTTCTAGTGGAGCCTGAGACAATACGGAAGCCCAGTAAGAAATAGACAATATGCAAAATGTAGAGCAGAGCAATAGGGTTTCTCATTGGACTAAAATCTATAACTTTAAAAGGGATTTCCCTGAAAATACTTAGGAAAAAGTAAAAGTATCCTCCCTCTTTGTTGTTATACATTTAGAAAAGAAGCTCAAGGAAAACATAGATCTAGTATTAAGTAAATAAAAACTAATATGAATACTGCTTAGAGAATTTAATCTCCTCTTTTCTGTGGATAGCAGAATTACATCTTTCTCAAAGTTATAAAAGGAACTTTGCTCATCTGTCAAAGACCAAAGGAACAAAGTAGAGAGTGAATAAAACTTCGCAATTGTATATAAATAGCTGACCATGCGATTCTAATTCTAGAGTAAACAGGCTATAATTCTCAAAACACTGCCAAATACATAGCTAAATAAATTAGCCTAGATCATTTCTTTTGGTGGACACCAACCCATAGAACCTTCTTGTATACAGGGACTCAGCCCTCAGCTAACCATCAAGTAGCAACGGAAGAAAAAAAAAAGTAGCAATGGAAGAAAGGTTTGAATTCTAGGAGACACACCACACTGCTCTTAACTTATAGAGACTATTCCCTTGAACTGCACAGAATTCTACACACTCGTGGCCTAACGGCAAGTCTTTTCTATGACCAAATCTAGCAGTAGGAAAAAAATGGCAGGCATGCTAGAAACATCTAAATCACTGGTATTCCAAACATCTAGGGTCTGCTTTCTTCTCTTTGGAGAAATAAAGACTGCCTATCACACGGGAGATTACTCATGTCCCACCCCCACAAGAGCTGGAACTATGAAAGCTATGTTTAAACAAGACATGGTGAGGTATTTCTCCAGTTGTTAAGTAAAGAAGAAGAAAAGGCAAGTCTAAACCAATCACTTCTCTCCAATCCTCAGCATAAACAAACATCATGTGGTGACAACTGGGGAAAAAGAGACACAGAGCGATCCATCTCTTGCATATTTAATGCATATTTAATACTTACAGAGCACTGAGAGAGACAGAGTCAAGCTAACTTATATCTGCTCTATCTTCCAAACTCTAAGGAAAAACACTTTTAACATGCAAAATTGGAAGTGAAAATTATGTTGTCACCTCCTACCTGGGATTAGAAACAGCACTGTTAATCAAGAGTTTGAAGGGTGGGGATGGAGTAGCAGAATTCAGGCAGTGATTTTGTAAATAACAGCTGATAAAAAATGCTAGAGGTGCCAAGGTCCTAGCAGGGTGTGCCATCAGCCTTGCACAAAGCACCCCTGGCCCTAGATAGGAAGCCAGGTTTGCTAGGAGTCCAAGAGCAAAAGGTGAAGCTGCCTGATCCAGTTAGCTATGCTGTCAGCAGCAGGGTAAGTCTGACTCCCTCTTTTTATCTCAGACTATAGGACGCATGCACCAGGAAAGATTAACAAGCAAATTCCAGTGCCAAGAGCGCTAGCCTACGATTCAGCAAACCCAAGTTCTTCCTGTGTGATGTTGGGCCAAATAATCCCTCTGTGCCCCAAGTGTTTCATCTGTAGAAACAATGTATTTAGCTAACAAACATGACTTTCAGGAGTTTTATTAGTAGTGGTACCCTTTATTTAATGATATAGTTAAAATTAAACTGTCTTAACCGTGTAGGGATAAGAAACCCAGAGCTAAGGGTCATAGGCCTTTTTAACATCTCCTCTCTCAGTCTTTTCTATCAAAAATTGACCTCTGAAAGTATGTCTAAAGAATCCCTTGGCTTTTGGAGAATATAGAGTAAAAAGCATAGATCTGGAAAATATTAGACTTTCCAGAGTTGAAATCCCATTATTCTGAGGGCCTAGGGTGAGATCAGGAGTTCCATGCTTGAATATAGCTTCTAAAGTAGAGAAAAAAATCTTATTAGCCAGTATCAAGTAATTTGTTTGGTGGAAAAGAATGAATGGCTCGTCAACTCCAGGTCCAGGCCAGATTTTTTTTTTTCAGGCCTGAATTTTAATAAGCATTAGCCCAGATTGTCTTGAAACGGTGGCCCTTTTTAGCAGAAGCAAGTTATGAAGTGTTTCCTTATTTTGTGGACAGATCAATGATACTTTACTTTGAAGTTCCCAGTGACTTTTTCCTATGTGCCTACATCTCTAATTCCTGAGGCTGTTTTGAGGTTTGCAAATAACACATGCAGGAGCATTCTGTAAACCAGAACCTTGTTAATGGTGCATTCACCCCACTGATGGCACATTCACCTGATTGGTGGAAGTTCTTCAGTTCTCAGGTTCCAGACTTCAGAACAAAATGGTGCAGAAATCACTTTCAAAGTCTGTACACCTACCAGGAAGGATCTACTGCCGAATATTCACTTCAGATAAGGACAGAAAAAAGTAAAAGGCAGGAATCTTCACAGAAGAGAGAGCCAGGGCCACACAGAACAAATACATAAATTTGTCCTAGAGAACAGAAACAGGAGAGGATCAGTGAACTGAAGCTTTATAGGTAAGCAAATCGAAGGATTTCAGAATCGCTGAGAGAAACCCTCAAAAATTATGAAAAATACTTTTAACTATAAAGTTCATCAAATGACTCACATTCTAAATTGGCTGAAAACATGTGCAAACCTCATGAGACAAGATGTGTTTCATATTCTTTTTTTTATTTTATTATTTATTCATTTATTTTTTTAATTTATTTTTTATTTTATTGAAGTACAAATATCAATCAGACAGGTTTAAGACACCTTAACAAGACAGATTTGATAAATTAATACATTGCAAACTGTTTTCATACTGTTTTGGTATCCTACAAGGTGCACACATGATATTATACTTACAGACATTATTATAGCATATGTCTCATCAGTAAATTAAGAGTGTAACTGTTTACTTATCTTACTTTTTATACCTGAATTATACCAAAAATTCAATAATTATTTTCCTAGTGGATGACCATAGTACTAGAAGCCGACATAATATCCTGTTCAACCACCATTAGTGCAAATCTTGCCTCTCATAGGATTATGTAGAAGCACGGCGTTATCTATCCCAACTGTACTGTCTATACACACACATCATGATTTTTTCTTTCTTTTTTTTTTTTTAAAGTTTTTTTTTTTTTTTCACGGAACCAGGGATCAAATTCAGGCCCTTGAGCTTGCCAGGGAAGCGCTTATTCTACTGAGCCATCTCCCCAGCCCCGATTTTTTCTTTCTATACCCCTTCCTTTGTCTACACCTGTCAAAGATGGACACTCCATTGTCATTCAACTAACTTAGCTGCTTGAACTCGACAACACAATCCAACACAGTCCAGCATTCCACACCAATAGTGAGTTATTCAAAAAAGTTGTCGACCATAGCCATTTACAGCTCAGCTTAATATTATGGCTCCACGATGTATACTTCATTTCTATACTTTTCTGCTGGATGGTTAAGACCTAGATAGAGCAAGACTTATATACCAACACATGCACTTTATGTTTCTTATGTGGTCAGTGAAGTTCCCTCAGGGTTTATCTTGTAGTCCTGTACATTATTCTGTAGTTCCTTTGTCTGTGTCATCCATGTGGATGAGTCACGGCCAATGCTTGACCAGTTTGCTCTCTGTGAGAGCCTGAGAGAAAGTTTTCTCTTCATGTGACTCTCCCCAGGCACACTATAGAACTTTGATCTCTTTCCTCTGTGGCTCCATAATCTCCTTGTTCAGAAAATTTGGAGCTCACCTGAGTCTCATGATGTTGCAGTACAGGTTCTCCTATGTCCTGAGTCTTTGCTGACCTTGAAAGGCTAGGGCCAAAATGTTGACTGGCCTTGTGGCTCTTCTATTTCTCCAGCTCTGACTTGGGATCTTAGGTTGTTAACTATCCAGAAGAAAAGCTGATTAGTATCCTGCAGCATGTGCCATTCACTTTGCCTTATCTGACTCAATTGATTTTACTTGTTATTGTACGTTTCCTTTTGTATTTCTGCTTTTCACTTGTATGTGTTTCATATTCTAACCCTGGCTCTGTGCCATCAAGAAATCCTGGACTTAGGGCCAGCCAGTTCACTTAGAGGATTAAAGCGCCTGCTTAGGCAAACACAGGGACTGGGTTCAATCCCTGGCATGCCATGCCCACCCTGCCCATGGGGTGCCCTCAGAGGGCAATTGATACTGGGCATGGTAGCATGCACCTATAATCCCATCTGAAAACAGGAGGATCACTCTGAGTCTAAATCTGTGTAGTGAGACCCTGTAGACACTGTACTAAATACATAAAAAAAAAAAGAAAGAGAAAGAGAAAAAGAAAGAAATCCTGGACTTTCCACTGAATCTAGACAGGAAAACCATGCTAGGTACTTCTCTTGAAATTTACACTCTTTGTAGAGAGAAGGGAAGCAAAGAGACAGTTGAGGGTCAGCGAGAAAGCTTATAATAGTTATTAGAAAAGCTCAATTCCCACATTCTCTCAGTGTGCCAGTAATACTTCAAAGGCCATTACCTCTTTGTTGGCCTTGGAAAGAAGTAGAAGTGGAAATCATCGCATCCAAAGGTGGTTAAAAGTAAATTTACCTTATTTCCCTTCCCTGTTTGCTGGATGCAAAGAATCCAGTGGAACTCTGAAGTTCTGAAAAATAATGGACCCACGCTATGGATAGATAGGATCCCTGAATGACTACACTGGGCTAAGCCATTCTCTCCCAGATATCTGTTGATCTGCTTTGAGGGCAGTGAGTGAGAAATTAACTTTTACTACATTATGCCATTGAGATTTTGGAGTAGTTTATTACAGATAAATATTTAGTCATCGATAAAATTATTACCAATTAATATGACAAAATGAATTTCATAAAAAATGATGTATCATTAATTATAAACTGGCAATTTAATAACAAATTCACTTATTGCAGATCTCAAAATCTATAATCTTACTGGTATGCACTGACTGCCCTATAATAAGTAAGGTATTACATGACATTTTCTATTTATTTAACTATAAAATATTTTTAATAGACTATAATGTTCCACTGGCTCTCCAACACAGTCAAGAGACATGACTGTGAACACAACAGGCTAGAAATTTCCTGAATCACCAATTCATCCCATGGACTGTAGAAAAGGAAGAAAAAAGGAAGGAAATAAGGATTAATGTTCTCTCTCTCTCTTTCTCCCTCTCTCTCTCTCTCTCTCTTTGTCTCAATTTATTTATGTATATAGTATAGGGTCACACTGCACAGCTCAGACTCACAGTGATCCTCTTGTTTTCAGCCTCCCCAGTGCTAGGATTACAGGCCTGGACCAGGTGGCCGGCTCAGTGCATGCAGGGACATGGCTGGTACAGTATGCGGTACCAGGGATCAAACCCTAGTCCCTGCACTTGCCTAAGCAGGTGCTTAGTCTGGCTTTCTTGCCAGCCCTAGGATTAATTCTATCTCCAGTATAGAATAATTTAGGCTATGCTAATCTTTCTCTGCCCTCCCAACTGACAAGACAATTTTGAGGTGTCATTATAGACAGCAATATTTATATAAATATTTTCTTCTGTCATTTTCCCCATCTTATAAGAACTATACTATAAGTTCTTACAATTTCAAGAAACATGAGGAAGTTTGTATAGAAAGTTCTGGAAACACTAGTTACTTCCACCCATGTTTTGGTGGCTAAAACTCAAGGAAATGGCCACACTTACTGCAATAGAAACTTGAAGATGGATCCTGGCTTTGTGCCCAGGTACAAAAGGAAACACAGGTATACCGCATAGTTATCTAGTCTCTGCTACATTACAAGGTCAGGAATCTGAATACATTTTACATTGTTGTTGCCAATACCTTCAGTAGGTCCTTTGAGTTCAACCAAATGTTTAGCTGCACATGAGTTAAGAGTTTAAATCTAAAATGATCCCCAGTGTCTCATATGTTTAGAAATAACTAGATCATAGGGGATGATATACTGCTCATCCATGGATGCACCCACCTATGAGCCCAGTGACAGAATATGTTCTGAGAGACGAAGCTCAGATGGAAGAGGTGGGTCACCAGGGACGTGGCCTGGCTCCTCTGTTGTTTCTTTTTTTCCTGGCTGCCATGATGGGAATTGCTTTCGACCATCAGGGCCTTCTATTACAATGTTTCTACTTTGAAGCCGGAAACAGTGAGCCAAAATGAGCTTCTCTTCCATTAATTGAGGGTGTTGGGTATTTTGTCCCAGAAATAAGAAACTAACTAAGTGAGATTTGGGTAACAAAAGTGAGATTGATTTGGAACTGGCTTGCAAGATGGGTTCAGAAAGGTTTGAGATGCTAGCTGCAGAACTCCCATAATGTTGTAAGCTGTGCTTGATGGGTGATAATGGTTAGAGCTCAGAAGTTACTAATAGAAATACTGACAGAAAAGAAGACAGGAAAGGCCAGGCTCATGATGTTTCAATTTGAAACAAAAACTCCATTGGCAGTTAGACTGCAGGTGATGTGTGTTAAACTGGCAGAAAATGTTGCCTATGTCCTGAGACTTTACAGGAGACTGAGACTAAGGCTGGAATAATTAATCCAGTGGAGGAAATTTCAAGGCATCTCACTGTTTAGACTGTACCATGGGTATTTTTTGCTGCTTTTAGTGAGAATTATAGTGAGCATTGGTAGCAAAAAGGCCTAAAACATTGTTAGTTTTGCCAGGAAGAACCTGCAAAATTGGAGTGATGGAAAACATGTTTGCTGAAAAGAGTAACATTAAAAAGAAATTAAGAAAACTTTACATCAGGACAATAGGAAAGATACATTGAAGACATCTTCACAATCAGCAAAAACTTACCCCTCACAAGCTTGAGGGTTCAAAACTTCAAAGCTTTCATTTGAAAAGAGATCCATGAGGTACCCTGCTCAGAAAGGGGGCAAATTGGATCCCCAAGATTTATTTACAGTGCTTAGATACCCATGCACTTAGAGACCACCTCTGCAGCCATAATCCAAGGGGACATGTACAACTTAAGCTGGTGGCAGACCTCCACCATCATCCGTATGGACACCAAACTACAGTGACACTGTGGCTGTTACTATTGCTCACCATTCCTCCTGCATCCCTCAGGATTCCTTTCCTTAAACAGCTATGTAAAGCAGAAATTATATGAAAATTATTAATCTTTGGTAATCAGAATAGAGCTTGCAGCCATAATAATAGCATTAAAAAGTCAGTTATTGATGTTATTATGCTTAAGTTTATTGTTTCTTCTTAAACATCACTTGTCTTACATTCAAACTTACATGCTTTGGGTGACAATCCAGGACAATGGAACACTTGTCCCAGTTTTCAGCAAATCCATTTACTGCATTTATCTGACCCATAGAAATTAATTCAGAGATGAGTATGGAATTCTAATGAAGTCAGTGAGATAAAATGAGCCATTTCATTGGATGCTGGATTCAAATATGAAAAGATTTCAAGCCTGTAGCTGTTTATCTACTCTGTACTCATGAGTAAAGAATCAACCTAAAAATAAATCCAACACAACAAAGAGAACACAGCTGAAATGAGAGTTAAGAAATTAAGTTCTGGTGACACTATCTGAGCCAGAAACCATGCTCCTCAATGCCATCACTTAGCTACGAGTCAGAATTTCACTATTTCTGCTTAAGCCAGACTGGGCTCAGGCTTCAATCAGAGACCTAATTAATTCACAAAGCCACCTGAAGAACTGTGTAATTTAAAAGCAGGGACTATTAGTTTCTTGGAAAAGAAAAGAAAAGCTTAGCATTCTATATAATTCAGGCTCTTGCACTCTGAGACCTCTTCAAAAGTGAGGGTCATGGAACAGCCAAATAGTTCAGCCGATTAAAGTGCCTACTGAGGCAGCACAGGGCCTAGGGTTTGATACTTGGCATGCTGTACTGGCCCTGCCCGCAGGGCATGCTGAGATAGCGATTGAGACTGGGCATCCCAGTGCTTGGGAGGCTGAAACCAGGAAGATCATGATGAGTCCAATCTGGGCACTGAAACCCTGTAGACTCTGTACTAAATATATATATATATTTTTTAAAACATGCTTTTTTCTGAGGTGCTGGGACATGTAGTATTGTTTCCCATCCTTTGACTTTTAGCCTATGAATTTCTTTATGAATTAAGTGTGTTTCTTGTATGTAGCATATTATTGGATTTTGCTTCCTAATCCACTGTGCCAGTCTATTTCTTTTAATTGGTGAACAGAGTCCAGAATCACTGATGGTTATAATTGAGATCCATTGACTCAAAAGTTACTTTTTTATTATAATTTCTATTGAACAACAAATAGCAATGAGACAGTTTCAAGACAAATTAACAGGACAGATTCAATAAATTAATACATTGCAAAATGTTTTCGTAATGTTTTGGTGTCGTACAAGGTGCAAACATGATATACTTACAGCCATTATGATAGCAGATGTCTCTAACCAGTGAATGAAGACAGTGTAGCTACATACATATCTTATTTTTATACCTGAATTATATCACAGATTCAATAATTAATACTCTCTAGGTTGTTATCTCCCTAGTGTTTGTCCAGAGTA
The DNA here is from genome assembly GCA_004027165.1 of Ctenomys sociabilis. Classification (NCBI taxonomy): domain Eukaryota; kingdom Metazoa; phylum Chordata; class Mammalia; order Rodentia; family Ctenomyidae; genus Ctenomys; species Ctenomys sociabilis. The sequence goes on from PVKA01007119.1 coordinate 39,767, forward strand.
CTAGAAGCCAACATAATATCTTGTCCAACCACTATTAGTGCAAATCTTGCTTCTCATAGAACTATGCAGAAACACGGCATATTTATCCCAACTGTACTGTTTATACACACACATCATGATTCCTCCTTTGTATGCTGCCTTTTTTTTTTTTTTTTTTTTTTTTTTTTTTTTTTTTTTTTTTTTTTTTTTTTTTTTTTTGTCTAGACCTGTCAAAGATGAGCACTCCATTGTCATTAAACCAATTTAGGTGCCTGAACTCAGCGACACAATCCAACACAGTCCAGCATTCCACCATAATAGTGAATTATCTAAAGAAGTGGTTGACTATAGCCATTTACAGCTCAACTTATTATTATGGCCCCACGTTATATACCTCATTTTTATACTTTTCTGCTGGATGGTTAAGACCTAGATAGAGCAAGACCTATACAGCAACACATGTACTTTTTGTTTCTTATGAGGTCAGTGAAGTCCCCTCAGGATTTATCTTGTAATCCTATACTTTATGCTGTAGATCCTTTGTCTGTGTCATCCATGCAGGTGAGTCATGGCCAATGTTTAACTAGTTTGCTCTCTATGAGAGCCTGAGAGAAAGCTTTCCCTCCATGTGACTCTCCCCAGGCACACTATAGAACTTTGATCTCTTTCCTCTGTCGTTCCATAATCTCCTTGATCAGAAAATTTGGGGCACAACTGAGTTTCATGATGTTACAGTACAGGTTCTCCTACGTCTTGAGTCTTCACTGACCTTGAAGGCTAGGGCCAAAATGTTGGCTGGGTCTGTGGCTCTTCTATTTGTCTAATTTTGATCTGTGAACTTAGCTTGTTAACCATCCAGGAGAAAAGCTGATTAGTATCCGGCAGCATATGCCATTCACTTTGCCTTATCTGACTCAATAGTTTTTAGTTGTTGTTGTATATTTCCGTTTGTATTTCTTCTTTTGACTTCTTATACTGAGACTATGCGATATTTTCCCATGTGTGTCTGGTTTATTTCACTTAAGAGTATATGTTCAAGTGGCATACATTTCAATACAAATGCTACAAGAGTATCATTCTTTATGGCTGAGTAATATTCCATTATATAGAAATACCACATCTTTTTCAACCATTCTTCATGTGACGGGCATCTTGGTTGCTTCCAAGATTTTGCTATCACAAATTGTGCTGCTATAAACATTGGTACACATATATCACAATGATATAATGATTTCAGTTCCTCTGGGAAAATTCCCAGTAGGGGGATAGCTGGCTTGAATGGGATTTCTAGTCCTACTCTTTTGAGGAGTCTCCACACTGACCTCCACAATGGTTGTACAAGTCTACATTCCCACCAGCAGTGGAGAAGTGTTCCCTTTTCCCCACAACCTCTCCAACATTTGTTGTTGGTTGATTTCCTTATGATAGCCATTCTTTCTGGAGTGAGATGGTATCTCAGTGTTGTTTTTATTTGCATTTCATGGATGACTAGCAATGTGGAGCATTTTTTCATATATTTATTTGCTTCTTTAATTTTGTCTGCTGAGAAGTATGTGTTCATCTCAGATGCCCATTTCTGAATCGGGTCTTTAAATTTGAGGGCCCTGTTATATCTTAGCTCTTTATATATCCTAGACAGCAGACCTTTGCCTGATTGCTTATTACTTAGGAATTTTTCGAAATTTATGGGTTGTCTTTTCACTTTGTTGACAATTTATTTTGACATGCAGAAACTCCTCAAGAAGAGTTGATCCCAATTGTTGATTCTTTCAAGTATTTCCTGTGCAAATATATGTTTGTTCATGAACTCTTTGCCTACCCTTATGTCTTCAAGAATTCCTCCTTTCTCTTCCAGGAGATTGAGTGTTTCTGTTTGAATGTTTAGATCTTTAATCCATTTTGACTTTAACTTAGTGCATAGTGATAGAGCTGAGTCAAGTTTTAGTTTTCAGCATGTAGAAAGCCAGGTTTTCCAGCACCATTTGTTAAAGAGGCTATATTTCTTACAGTAAGCTTGTTTGGCCCCTTTGTCAAAGATCAGATGACTGAGTGTGATCATAGATGCCTCTGCATCTTCTAATCTATTCCATTGATTTATTTTATTTCCATTTATTTCATTGTCAATACCATGTTGATTTTATCAACATGTGGCTTTGTAGTATAATTTCAAGTCAGGAATTGTGATGCCTCCTGCCTTGTCTTGATTGGCCAAGATTGCCTTTGCTATTCTAGGTGGTTTGTGGTTCCAAATAAATTTTAAAAATGATATCTCTAGGTCTGGGAGGTATGGTGGTGGCAGTTTGATAGGGATTGCATTAAATCTGTACAGCAATTTTGGGAGTATGGCCTTCTTCACAATGTTGGTTCTTCCTATCCAGGAGCATGGAACATCTCTCCATTTTCTGAAATCCTCTATAATCTCTTTTCTTAGGGTGCTGTAATTTTCTGTGAAAAGATCTTTGACTTCCCTGGATAAGTGAATTCCAAGGTATTTCATTTTCCGCGGTGCTATTGTAAAAGGTATTGTTTCTATTGTTTCCCTTTCAGTGTGCTTATTATCTGCGTAGAGGAATGCTATTGACTTGAGTATTGACTTTGTATCCTGCTGTGCTACTGAATTTTTGAATCAGTTCTAGCAGTTTCTTGGTGGAATTTTTGGGGTTTTCCAAGTAAATTATCACATCATCTGCAAATAGTGATAATTTAACTTCTTCTTTACCTACTCTTATTCCTCTTATTTCTCCCTCTTGTCTAATGGGTGTTGCTAATGATTACAAAACTATATTGAATACGAGGGGTAATAGAGGACATCCTTGTCTTGTACCTGATTTAAGAGTAAAAGATTTCAGTTTTTCCCCATTTAGGATTACATTAGCTTTTGGGTTGTCATAGATGGCTCTTATCAAGTTGAGGTAGAGTCCATCTATTCCAATTTTCTATAGGACTTTGAACATGAATGAGTGTTGGACTTTGTCAAAAGCTTTCTCTGAATCAATTGAGATGATCGTGTGGTTTTTAGATTTCAGTCTATTAATAGAGTGTATTACATTTATAGATTTTCAAATATTGAACCATCCTTGCATCCCTGGGATGAATCCTACCTGGTCATGGTGTATGATCTTCTTCATGATTTGCTGTATTCTGTTTGCTAGGATCTTATTGTGTATTTTTGCTTTTATGTTCATGAGGGAGATTGGCCTGTAGCCCTCCTTTTTGTTTGTGTCTTTCACTGGTTTTGGAATCAGTATAATACTTGCCTCCAGAAATGATTTTGGGAGGACTGCTTCCTTTTCAATTTCATTGAAGAGTTTGTGGAATGTAGGGATTATATCTTCTATAAATTTCTTGTAGAATTCAACTATGAATCCATTAGGACCTCGACTTGTCTTTCTCAGTAGGCTTTTTGTTATGTTTCCTATTTCGTTGGCTGTTATTGTCTTATTGAGAGTTGTTATATCTTCTTGGTTCAGTTTTGGTAATTTGTACCTTGCAAGGAATCTGTCCATTTCTTCTGTATCTTCTATTCTGTGAGCGTAAAGATTCTCGAAGTAACTATTGATAATCTTCTGAATTTCCACTGGGTCTGTGGTGATTTCATCCTTTTCATTCCTTATTGCATGTACTTGAATTTTTTCTTTCCTTTTCTTGATGAGGTTGGCTAGAGGCTCATCAACTTTATTTAGTCTTTCAAAGAACCAACTTTTTGATTTGTGGATTCTTTGAACTGTTTTCTTCATCTCAATTGAATTAATTTCTGCTCTAGACTTTATAACTTCTTCCTGTCTTTGAGCTCTGGATTTCATTTGCCCTTCTTTTTCTAATTGTCAGAGGTGCAACCTTAGGATGTTTATTTGTTCCCACCCTGTTTTCCTTATGTGTGAGTTCATAGCTATGATTTCCCCTCTAAGAACTGCTTTCATCGCATCCCATAAATTGTGGTAATTTGTGCTTGAATTTTCATTGAATTGTACATATTGTTGAATTTCTTCTATGACCTATTGATTGCTGAGTAGGGTGTTGTTTAATTTCCATGAGATTAGTGGGGTTTTCTGGTTTCTTTTGTCATTTAGTTTCAATTTCATTGCACTGTGGTCAGATAATATGCATGGGATAATTTCTATTTTCTTGCATATACTTAGGCATGACCTCTGGACTAGTATGTGGTCTATTTTGGAAAATGATCCATGTACAGCTGAAAAAAAAATGTGTATTCAGCTGTGGTTGGGTGGAACTGTTCCAACTTCTGGTTCAGTTCTGCTACTTCCTTGCTAATTTTTTGTCTGGTTGATCTATCTTTTTGGGATAAGCAGGTGTTAAGGTCACCTGTTAAGATTGTGGTCTTAGATATTAGGTTTTTCTTGTCCATTAAGATTTGTCTTACATAGTTGGGTGCTCCAGTGTTTGGTGCTAGATATTTAGGAGTGTTACCTCTTCCTCTTGAATTTTTCCCCTGATCAATATATAGTGGCCTTCTTTGTGTCATGTTATCCTTCTTGGTTTGAAGTTGAAACTGTCTGAGAACAGAATTGCTACTCCTCCTTTTTTCTGAGGTGCTGGGACATATAGTATTGTTTTTCATCCTTTGCCTTTGAGCCTATGAATGTCCTGTTGAGTTAAGTGTGTTTCTTGCATACAGCACATTGTTGGACTGTGTCGGTATATTTCTCTTAATTGGTGATTTGAGTCCATTTACATTGATGGTTATAATTGAAATGTGTTGACTTATGTGTCATGATATTTACCTGCTGTTGTTTACTCCTTTGTATCCTGTGTTTAATTATCTGTCCTGCTCAGTGGTTTCCTTCCATTCTCATTCATGGAGTTCTGGTCATTTTGTTCTCTCTCTAAAACATCTTTCATCAGCCTGTGAAGGGATGGTTTTGTTATCATGAAATTCTTTAGTTGTTCTTTGTCATGGAAGTATTTCACTTCTCCATCAAACTTGAAAGAGAGTTTTGCAGGGTATAATAGTCTGGGCTGGTATTTGTTTTCATACACGACTTGAAGTATTCTGCTCCATGCTCTCCTTGCCTTCATGGTTTGTGTAGAGAAGTTGGCTGTAATTCTGATGGGTTTTCCTTTAAATGTGATCTGCTTCTTCTCTCTAGCAGCTTTCAATATTTTTGTGTGTGTGTGTGTGCTGAATTTCTGGGATCTTGACTATTATATGTCTCAGTGTGTTTTTACCTGGGTTGAAGTTATTTGGTGTTCTGTATGCTTCAGTTACCTGAATTTTGGATTGTTTCCTCATATTTTGGAAGTTTTCTGTGATTACTTTTCCCCAAATTGTCTTTATGTCATTTGTATTGACTCCTTCATTCTCATTGATAACCAATTAATCTCACATTGTTCATCCTGCCATCATCTTGCAGGTGATGGGTTATTTTTTCCTGCATTCCTGTTATTTTTAAGAGATCCTTTCTCACCTTTTCACTAGCTGCACCAGCATCTTCAAGATCTGAAACTCTGTCATCGCTTTCATTCAAATGGTTTTGCAGACTCATGATTGATATTTTTATTTCTTCTATATCTCTTTGACTCTGTTTCATGTGTTATATTTCTTTTCTGTATTGCTCATTCAAGGAACCCATCATATTTCTGATCTCCTCAATTTTTTTTATCCATGTGTTCTTTAGAGGTGGTTATTAATTCTTTTTCTACAGAGTTTCTTCCAACTTGGGTTTCCTCTGTATATTTCCAGACTTGTTTCTGTATTTCAGATGCTATGATTTCAAAGAATTCTTTTTTTTCAAAGAATTCTTTTTTGATGTCAGAAATTATTTCTGCTTTGAGTTCCTCATGACCTTTCTGCTGTTGTTTCTTTGCTTCTGATGCTAATTCATACATTTCAGCTGGAATGGTGCTCTCTGCCCTTGTTCTGGGTGAGCGTTGGTTTTCCCCTTGATGTTTCTGCATTTGATTCTTTATTTCAGATGCTATGTATTCAGATATTTCTTTTTTTATTTGAGGAATTAATTCTCATCTGATTTACTCTTTACATTTCTGCTGTTGTTTCTTTGCTGCTATATCAGTTAATTCATTCATTTCAGCTGAGCTAGTGTCCTCTGCACTTAGTGGTGGACTCGAGGCCTGAGATTGCATTTTTCTCCTTGTCTTTGTCATTTTGTATAGCATTGACCTCCGACCTTTGGTGTAGAGCTTTGGTGCAGCTATAACCTTAGGGTATAATGAGATTTGGGTGCCAGTCTATTAAGTTTGAGATTATCCAGTCATGCCTGACCTGGATCTAGCTGTTGTGTTCAGTTCCTTTTTGCTGCAGCTCCTGTGGTTGCCCTCTGTTGGTTCCCTGGTCAGCCGAGCAGGAACTGAATTGGGATGCAGAGTGAGTAGTGAAAATTCCCACTATCTTGGCTGGCTTTGGGGCGAAGATCTGGAAAGTTGCCAGAGTCGGTCCTGTTGTCTCAGGCAGGTCGCTCTCTAGGTGGGCAGGCCTGGGCTTTGGTGGGTCTGCTGGGTTCCCAAAAAGATAGTGGATGTTCTTATTCACTGAGTAGGTTGTGCTGGGTCAGCTAAGCTGTGCTGGGTCTGGGGCCGCGGGCTAGAACCAGAGAAGGCTGGGAAAGGTTCCCTCCGGCGTGGCGGGCCTGGAGCTCTCACTCACTGGCCGAGGTGCGCTGGGTCTGGGGCTATGGGATGGGACCTGGGGCCGCTGGGAAATGTCTCTCCAGAGCTGTGGGCTTGGAGTTCTCACTCACAGGCCGAGCTGCACTGTTACATTTTTTTGTTATATAGGTCTTACTTTATCTTGGTCTTAACCATCCAGCAGAAAAGTATAAAAATGAGGTATAAAAAGTGAAGTCATATTAATATGCTGAGCTATAAAAGGCTCAAGTCAGCAATTTCTGGCATTGCTAGCCTTGTGGATAACCCACTACTATTATGGACTACTGGACTATATTGGATTACTTTGCTGAATTCACATACCTACAATATTTGAGTGACAATGCAATAGCCATCTATGACAAAATGAAACAAAAACAAGATATAAATGAAGGACCATTTTGCAATGGGAAAAAAAAAAATATATATATATATATACAAAATAGTTAAGATAGATATACAGCTACTTTCTCTTAGTTCAATGAGAGGAAAGACTTGTACTAATAGTGTTTAGACAGTGGTAACTGTCCTACTAATCTGTTTAAAAACTGCATCAATTCTATTTTTTTCTCAAAAAAATTAATATAAAGAAAAATAGGCATTACAATATAATATAAACAAAAATAGACTTTACAAGATAGGCATAAGGCATTATCTATCTTTTCTCCTAGACATTTCTGGATTAGTAATAGTGACATATACCTCAGTTAGGTTGACCCCCAATTCATTCGACCTTTTCCAGGCAAAATTTTCATCAGTAAAAGCTAAAAAGTCCAGGGAGTGAATGGAGATACTGAATGAGGCACATTTTGAGACCAAAGTAGGACTTGTGATTTTACCCATAAAAACTTGCTCTAAGAGATTCACAAATTTCTCTGACATCCTTCTGAAATCAAGATTTTCCTTTGTCTAACTTTATAGGTTGTATTATTTGCTTCTTCATTTTGATTCAGCTCCAAACACAAACACTCAACATGGAACAAAAGGTTGTGATGTTCTGCTGGAAGCAAACTACTTCTTTCTACAGTGGTAGGAAAACACTGAGGAACTAGATAGAAAGCAGAGGAATACAGGCTGCTAAACTCTGCACTGGTATCTCTGAGCTTTCCTGTTTTAGCTTTAACTACTCAGGTTATTTCTCTATAAACTGTAGCACACTACTAGGCAAAAGTAATTTCTTAATAATCTTAATTTCTTTTCTTTTAGGAAAATTAACATTATTTCCACCACAGATAAAGAAAACTTTCCTAGCAGCTTTCTCCTTATCACCACAGGGTTTGAAATGTTAGAAGATTTTATTAAGGCTTACACATGGAAATCTTTATCTCTTCCTTTGCTGCTTTAATACTAAAAAATAATTTCCTACAAAAAAAATCTGACCTGGGCCTGGGAGATAGCTCAGTGGCAGAAGTGTCTGCCTGGCAAGCAGAAGATCGGGAGTCCAATCCCTCAATTAAAAAAATAAAAAATAAAAGGAGCTGACTTAACAGAGCAAGTCAGCAAGAAAACATCTACTATGCATCCTATATTTGCAGTAGACAGAGGAAGCAGTGATTAAGGTAATTGCTTTTAAATTATTTACAACTGTATTATAATAAACAGTCTTTTAATTTTAGTCTCAATCCCTTAGCTGAAAAAAATTAATGAAATAATCAGCCCCCATTTTTAAAATATCCTCCTAGCATACAAATGAAATATTCTTGGGGCCAGGGAGATGGCTCAGTGGAATAAGCACTTCCCTGGCAAGTGCAAGGGCCTGAGTTCAATCCCCAGTTCCACCAAAAAATAAATAAGTAAAATATCTTTAAAATGAGGACTTCCAAAATACTTTTAAAGTTCTCTTTTTTATATCACACCTTTACAGCCAAAACTCCTTCAGGAGCTAAATACATTAAGGGACTAAGTATAACAAAATCACAAGCAACCCTGATAAAAGAGTTTATTTATACAGTAGAACCACTTTCTTCAGTATATAATCTGGCTTAATAAATGCATTTTAATGACATAAAGGGATATTTGCTAGGTTACAATGAAACAAACAGGAGGTCTGTATCATATTAAAAACATCTTTGTTTTATTTTTAGCTGAGCTTTTGTATCTGTCTCCCATATATTCCATTATCTGGATTCATATCTGTCATGTAAACAACTTCAACTTTCCCCACATCTTCTACAGCAAAATAGGCTGTGTAGAAAACAAGTATGCATTCACTTGCCTAGTAAATGTTTCTCTACTTGAGTATATCAAGTGCTCAATTCTTCATCCCATTATCCACCAGCTAGTGAGCTAAGAACATGTAATCAGAACTTCCAACTAGACCAGTGAGATAGCTCATCAGACTAAGCACCTGCTTAGGCAAGTGCAGGGACCGGGGTTCAATCTCCAGCACCACATGCCATGCTGGCCTGCCTCCAGGCACACTGAGCCAGCACTGAAACTGGGCATGGTGGTGCATGCCTATTATCCCAGTACTGGTAAGGCTGAAAACAGGAGGATCACTACGAGTCCAAGCTTTGTAATGAGACCCTATACCAAATACATTTTTAAAAACTGCCAACTACCAAACACTTCTGAATGTAAACATACACACAAAAACACACCTAGAGTTGTAAATATAGACAAGAATGAGCTGTTCACACAATACTAATATTTACCTCTTACTCTAGTCAATGACATTTTGCTTTGCAATGTACTAACTTCCTACTGGAGTAAGCATTCTATCAAAATGTATTTATTGGAGGCTGGGGAGTTGGCTCAGTGGAATAAGCACTTCCCTGGCAAGCACAAGTTCAACCCCCAGTTCCGCAAAAAAAAAAAGTATTTATTATAAAAACATTATAGCATACTGTACAGTATTACTTTATGTAATTCTTTTGAAAAGGGTTAATCACTCAGACAGAAACCTAAAAGTAAACATAACATATACTATTCATAAGTATGCATCCCAACAAGAGCATATACAATGATATATACATTGAGATATATGTAAAAAGGAGAAAATTGAGTAATGATACTTTTACTTTACCCAGTTCTATGTTTATAGTTTTATCCATCTCTTGTATGGAGCTCAGCCAAACAGATAATAAACCTTCCTCTCTAATATTATACTGAAAACACTTCTAAGCCTGTTTCCCTGGCATGTTGGTGCTTGATTTAATGTCTCAAATCAACCCAAATCTACCACAACTACATAATAAGCACTGCGGTTGGTCAGCCCTATAATAACATGTGGTTCCAATTTTGAGTTGTTAGTGGTATGCTGTAGAATACTGTTATACCACATCAGTTAAGATAGAAAGAAAAAATGTTGCCATGGGTAAAAATGTGTAAAATTTCAAGTGCTGATCATAAAACAGGTAAATACTGAGACCCATCCCACTTCCAGAGAGAAGCCATTCTGAGCTCCTCTGTATGTCTCCTGTACACCAGAAGATTTTTCAGTCATCTTTAAAGCCTCTTTCTATAGCACAAGCTATCTTTATGTAACTACCACTCAGACACTGGAATTTAAGGAGAAACAAAGTCTCTTGACTCCTGTCTCCCACAAAGCTGACCTAGTTCTTAAATTACCTCAGAGTTCAATCAACTGTGTTGGAAGCTAATGAATATTTTGAAGGATGACTGTCAGCTATCTTGACATTTACATCTGTGAAGCAATGCAGGCAGCAGAAAAGGTACTGAGTAGACCAGTGGGAAGGCTATATAGGTTGAAGTCCCGCCCTAACAAGGTACAGGAATGTGGGCAAGTCACTTAACTGATCTCAGATTCCCCATCCATAAAATCAACACAAATCACTGAATCACTTAGCATTGCTATTATAGCCTAAGAAGTAAAATACTGTTAATTTACAAATGATTTAAGGGAAAGGGAAATTAGCTAAAATGGAGAGGAAAAGTAAAGTGGGAAGGAAAAATAATTTTTAAAAAGGGGGAAAACATGATAAGGAGAAGAAGATAAAGGAGAAGAAAAGGGAAGAAGAAAGGGAAAGAAAAGGAAAAAATGAGAAAAAGTCAAAGGAGAGAAGCAAAAGTAAATGGAAAGGGCCAACAACTATCCCTGTCTCTTTCCTTCACTACTGTTCTTCAGTAGTATCCCGGAATTCGGCCAGCAGAGAAAGAAGAGGCAGGGTTCACTCCAATCATCTACAATATGTTAACCACCTAAAGATCACAGAGAGGAGACTGCTTTCAAGTTTCCAGTAAACTCACATCTTAGGGACCAGCACCTAGAAAACTCTGGTCTAAAAAAGAAATTATTATCAGTCTGACAGTGGTATCCATAAGATGCTTTCAATAACTTATTGATCAGAGCAATAAGTAGATCTCCAAACTATTCAGCCACTAGCCCAGTTCCCACTGAGCATTTATTTCCATGCTATAGCATCAATGCCACGCCAGCGACAAAGATGTTGTAAAGATAATGCTGCTAATCAAAGTGAGAACGACTACACAAAATGCATGGAATGATACATAGACAAGGAAGTACGGTCTCAGTAATTGCCAGTATTCTTCTCATCCTTGCATAAATTTTGGGCTATAGGTCTGTCTTCATTTTCAGGGTTATTTTATCAAGTCTGAATAAAACAAGTATTGCTCCATTCAAGAAATACAACACAGAGATGGGAAGTAGAAGCCCTGAGTCTTTATCCTACAAACATCTTTAAGGCTTGGACAATTTTTTTTTTTAATTCTTATAATATCTATCATGAAACTGAAATTGTAATTGGTGACAAATAGTAATAGTATGAGGAGCATCAATATTTGCAGCAGAGTCAACTATAGTAGCATCAACAAAAACCATTACCCACAACAGTAACAGCTGCCACGACTTCAGTAGAGCAGAAATAATAGCAGTAGTGATAATTGTAGTACTATCATAACCCATTACTTCCAAAACTATGGATTATCTACTTTCATTTTTTTTTTCGCAGAACCTGGAATTGAACTCAGGCTCTTGCACTTGCCAGGCAAGCATTTATTCTACTGAGCTATCTCCCCGGCCCCATATTTTCATACCTAGCAGATAAAGCCTTCCATGCAAATTAATCATTGAGCTGTATTGAGTGAATCAGCTAGAAATCAGGAAACACTGCAGGTTGAGGAGGCTCAAATGCTGAAAGATGTGATAAGCACAAATTTCTCTATAGCAGCCTAGCAAGTAACATCACAGGAAAGTGGGCAAGTCACTTAACTGATCAGCATCTCTATAACACTGTTAAGTACAGAAGATGCTAACAAAAGAAACTGGTAGAACTATGAGTCTTGTTTCTTTGATATTTGAAGGGAAAAGAATCCTTGGTATCTGCACTCTCATGGTTCAATCTAGGACCAATCTTTTGTCTCTGGTCCTCAAAAACCTCAGAATCTTAAAAGACCACACTCTTCCAAATTCAAAGTCACTTTTCAGGTGCCAAGCAAAAATACCCAGAAAGATAAGATTACCAACAGAATGACTGTCTTATATTGATCATGGAAATCTTGGGGAAAATGACAGAGAAGTTAGAAGAATGTCTGGAGCATACCCTAGAAAACCATCTTAAAACACTAGGTAGATTCTGCTCTCCAATCTAATGAGCAACATATTTTTTTCATTGGGGGGAAAATGTTAATCATTGCTTAAGAAAATAACCAACATCATGGGTCCGTAACAATATCCATTTTGTTGATATTGTTTGCCTCTATCTTACATGTTTATTCCTTTGGAGAAATGGAGGAGAAAAAATCTAATAATATATACATAGTGTGCATTTAACAAACAAAATAGAAAATAATTGCAGAGAGCCAAATGTGATCAAAGCTTGATCATGAACCATATACAAAGAAACATGTTTCCAAAAAGAGTAATTCTGAAGAGGAAAACGTTTTCTGGTTAGCAAATATATAAAGGCTCATTTAAATACATATCAGAGCAGTCAAAAAACATACTACATAAAAATGAAAATATACTCTGAAATAAACATCCTAATGGAGTAACTCAAAGGAATTAAATACATGAGAAACTGTCTCACTACTACTAGATAGTGTATTTATTAATGTAAGAAAAAGATAATGTAAGAATATGGGACACTAATCTGTCCCTTGAAAACAAATGAGTCAAATTAAAGAAGCAAATAAATATATGAAAAAATGCTCCATATTGCTAGTCATCCATGAAATGCAAATAAAAACAACACTGAGATACCATCTCACTCCAGAAAGAATGGCTATCATAAGGAAATCAACCAATAACAAATGTTGGAGAGGTTGTGGGGAAAAAGGAACACTTCTCCACTGCTGGTTGGAATGTAGACTGGTACAACCATTGTGGAGGTCAGTGTGGAGACTCCTCAAAAGAGTAGGACTAGAAATCCCATTCAAGCCGGCTATCCCCCTATTGGGAATTTTCCCAGAGGAACTGAAAATATTGTATCATAGTGATATATGTGTACCTATGTTTATAGCAGCACAATTTGTGATAGCAAAATCTTGGAAACAACCAAGATGCCTGTCACATGAGGAATGGTTGAAAAAGATGTGGTATTTCTATATAATGGAGAATTATTCAGCTATTAAGAATGATAAGCTTGAAGCATTTATATTGAAGTGTATGCCACTTGAACATATACTCTTAAGTGGAATAAACCAGACACACATGGGAAAATATCACACAGTCTCCCTAGTATAAGAAGCGAAAAGCAGAAATACAAATGGAAAAGTACAACAACTAAAAACAATTGAGTCAGATAAAGCAAAGTGAATGGCATATGCTGCAGGATACTAATCAGCTTTTGTTCTGGATAGTTAACAGCCTAAGTTCACAGATCAAAATTGGAGAAATAAAAGAGCCACAAGGCCAGCCAACATTTTGGCCCTAGCCTTTCAAGGTCAGCAAAGACTCAGGACATAGGAGAACCCATACTGCAACATCATGAAACTCAGTTGAGCTCCAAATTTTCTGAACAAGGAGATTATGGAGCCACAGAGGAAAGAGATCAAAGTTCTATAGTGTGCATGGAGAGAGTCACATGGAGAGAAAACTTTCTCTCAGGCTCTCACAGAGAGCAAACTGGTCAAGCATTGGCCATGACTCATCCATATAGATGACACAGACAAAGGATCTACAGAGTAAGGTACAGGATTACAAGGTAAACCCTGAGGGGACTTCACTGACCTCATAAGAAACAAAAAGTATATGTGTTGCTGTATAGGTCTTGCTCTATGTAGGTCTTAACCATCCAGCAGAAAAGTATAAAAATGAGGTATACACCGCTGGGCCATAATAATAAGCTGAGCTGTAAATGACTATGGTCGACAACTTCTTCAGATAACTCACTATTGTTGTGGAATCCTGAACTATGTTGGATCGTGTCGTCGAGTTCAGGCACCTAAATTAGTTGAATGACAATGGAGTGCCTATCTTTGACAGGTGTAGACAAAGGAAGGGGTGTAGAAAGGAAGAATCATGATGTGTGTGCATGGACAGTACAGTTGGGATAGATAACGCCATGCTTCTACATAATTCTATGAGAGGCAAGATTTGCACTAATGGTCGTTGGACAGGATATTATGTCAGCTTCTAGTACTATGGACAACCACTAGGAAAATAACAAGGTAGAAAGTATTAATTATCGGATCTTTGAAGTAATTCAGGTATAGAAAATAAGATACACAAACAGCTACATTCTCTTAATTTACTGATAAGAGACATATGCTATAATAATGTCTGTAAATATAATATCATGTATGCACCTTCTATGATACCAAAACACTGTGCAAACAGTTTGCAATGTATTAATTTATCAAATCCATCTTGTCAAGGTATCTTAAAACTGTCTCATTGATATTTGTACTTCAATAAAATAAAAATTAAAAAACAATGAGTCAAGAAGACAAATCAAAAGACCCATTTTTGCTATAGGTCTGATAAGCATTCCATGACCCAACACCGCTGTCTATAACAGAAGGTGAAGCAACGCTGGGAGTGAAAAGGGGTAAAACCAGGTCCCACTCTCACCACAAGTATCCTTGAGTTCTATTAATGGCAAGATTTGCAGGCACTTCCTAGTGTGGGTTGGATCAGAGGGTTTTTCCCCCAAATAGATGTAGTGGCAACTCACCAAGTATTTAAAGCTCTAAAACACTACATAAGCATTGCTTACTATCTTCACCACTTTTACCAAAAAGACAATATGCAAACTCAAACACGTGGAAATTATATTTTATTTTTCAAACGAAAGACAAACCATGCTCCAAATATCATTTCTTCTACTTCATTATACAGGCAGCAAATACACTTATTGCAGCGACAGGATAATGCATGATCTTTCATTCCAGCCATAAGTGATTCAGAGATATAGAGATACAGTTTAGAGGTTGGGATTGCTAATTATGATAGGTCAATTTGATTGGATTAAAGATGTCTTGCGAGGGCCGGCCAGGTAGCTCAGAAGACTGAATCACATGATTATTGGACTAAAACACCCAGGCTTCCACCCGGGGTGCTTTGAAATGGCGATTGGAAATGGGTGTGGTGGTGTGTGCCTATAATCTTAATACTTGGGAGGCTGAAAACAGGAGAATCCAATCTGTGTAGTGAGACCCTGTAGACCCTGTGCTAAATGCCTTCCCTACTGGTAAAATAAACTCCAGGGTGTGTCTCGGTGGGCCATGGAGGCATGACCTTGGGTGCTATATGTCATTCACCCTTCCCCACATGGGCTGCTCTCCTGTCCCGCTCCCAGGCTGCCATTAACCAAGCAGGTTTGCCCCACTTCTTCTATTCCTGTCTTGGAGCCAGCCTATCACAGACTAAAGCATCTGAGATCATGGGCCAAGTTAAACTTCTTCTTTAAATTTGACTCTAATTTGCAATAGGGCCTAAAAGGAGATGATCAATGCTAAATGAGGTCATAAAGGTAAGGTCTGATTAGTGTTCTTATACAGTGAAAAAGTGACTGCCTGTAAACTAAGAGGACAGATTACACCAGGGCTAGTGCTTTGATCTTGTATTTTCTGGTCTCTAAATCTGCAAGAAAATGTTCCTGGTGTTTAAGCCATCTAAGATATCAATTATTTCTTTACAGCTGCCTGAAAAAAACTAAGATACACACCTAGTAACTATTTGAAGGTATTTTTGTACTGTATATTTCTTTCATTATTCCTTTAACTTAAGTCTTCTTACTAAATCTTATAGTATTACAGATTTTATAAATATTTTAATGTCTATATGTTCCAGCAACTGTTACTATACAAGAAAACAATGATTAATAAGATCATCCAAGAGACCACCCAGGGCTGTCAGATCCTGAAGCAACACAAAACGCAGGCCCAGCACAGAACCCTTCAGGAGAACTCCTTTCAAAGAGGCTGTGGGCAAAACCCACCCAGCTGATTCAGGAGCAGAACATCTTGCCAGAGTGAAACAAAGGGTTCACCTGCAAGGCTGCAGCAGGAAGAATTGGAGCACAGCAGCCAGACCCAAGCCACACCCACCTGAAGGAGTCTGAACTTCATAGATCTGGACCTGGTGCTAAGTTAATAACTCTGTCTAAGCTCTACACCAGAGGTCAGTGGTATACAAAATGACAAAGACAAGGAACAAAAAGCACTCACAGGCCCTGAATCCACCCAGTACAAATGCAGAAGACACTAGCATAGAGGAAATTGGAAATCACACACCTGACACTTCCAAAATAATACCACTGAAAGTAAAGAAACAATGGTAGAAAAGTATAGAAAAAATCAGATCAGAAATAATTTAAGTAAAAAAAAAAGAAGTGATAACTATAATCAAAGAAGTGCTAAGTGCTTCCAAAGAAAACACTGATTAAAAAAAAACATACAGCAGAATTAAAAATGATGGAACCACTAAATAAGCAATACAGGAAAGAAAGAGAATGCATGAAACAGATCCAAAGTGATTAAGGAAATTAAAACCTCAATCGCAAGCTGGCAAATCTGTTTGAGTGAAAGTGAAAATAGACTCTGAACATAAAGACACCATTGCAGCTAGTGAAAAAGTAAGCAAAGATCTCTTAGAAACAACTGGGATGCAGGACAAAATAATTCAACACCTGCAAGACAATGCAAAGATGAATAATGTGAGACTAATAGGCATCAATGAGAAGGAAGGAGTCAATACAAATGATATAAAAAGAATATGGGCAGAAGTAATAGCAGAAAACTTCCCAAATATGGGGCAACAATCTGGCATTCAGTAACCAAAGCATATAGAACAACAAATAACTTCAACCCGATTAAAAACACACCAAGACATCTAATAGTCAAGATCACAGAATTTCAGCACAGGAACAGTATACTAAAAGCCACTAAAAAAAAAAAAAAAAAAAAAAGAAACAAATCACATTTAAAGGAAAACCCAATAGAATAACAGCAGATTTCTCTTCATAAACCATCAAGGCAAGAAGAACATGGAGCAAAGTACTTCAAGACTTGCAAGAAAACAAATTCCAACCGAGAGTGATATACCCTGCAAAACTCTCTTTCAAGTATAGTGGAGAAGTAAAATACTTCCATGACAAGGAACAACTGAAGAATTTCATGATGACAAAACCAAGCTTACACAGACTTCTCCTAGTATTAGAAACTATAAAAAGTATATTTCCATTTTCTGTTGACTTTATATTACTTCTTCCCTGTATTTTATACACACACACACATATATATATAAAAAAAAAAGTGTATAACACAACATAAGATTGGTACTGTTTCATGGGAATCTTCAGTGACCTTTTAAATAAGGGTTCATCTAATATGTTTTATATAGTCTTGCATAGCTATCTCTTTGAGAGCTCTTTATTGTTCATCCAGGAGCAAACTGCAACTTCTCTTGCCTTTTGAATTATGCTCTTTGTTATTTCCTATATGCTACATCTGGAGGCATTAAAACATTTCAAGTCTGTATAACTAGAAAATATTTTACTTTCAGTTTTCAAAAGTATGTTTGCTCAGTATAAAATTCAAAGAGGATAGATCTTTTATTTTTCTTTCAGTCCTTTAATTAGTCGAGGTTCTTACACACTTGGTCCTTTTTTTTTCTTTCTAATGTGGAATACAATGCTATTTAATTTTGTTCTTCCATAGCTAATATTTTTATGTATATCCTTTAATCATTTTTTTCTTTACAATAATTTTTAGGCAATTTCATTTTTGTGTATCTTGGTATTTTATTTAAATTTCTTGTGCAAAAGTTCTTTTTTTGGAAATGTATTATAAGTTGAACTAAATTCAGAAAATTTAAATCTTTAAATATTTATTGCCTAATCCTTTCTACTTTGAGAATTCTAATTATAGGAATATAAAAGAAAGAAAGGAGCAGTTAATGCTTACAATTTTTGTTTTTACTCTGACTTTTTTCCTCTTTTGAATTTCTTATAACTTCTTAGTTTTTTTTTAAACAAAACTTATACATTTATATCTGGTAATCTAATTACTAATTTGTACATAGCATCATGTAATACAGCAACCATTGTTGGATTCCTACTACTTTGTTTAGTGAAATCTTATATCACGTATAATGCTGTTTTCTTCTATCACTATTTTGTATTCTTTAAATATAAAAAGTACAAAATTTTTTAAAAAGATTATCCAAGGTCCTATCTTTCTGAGAATAATGATAAAATGATCCCTACCCTTATGAAAAATATTGAACAAATACATATATGAATAATTTATAGTAATGGTAAGTGCTACTGAAGCTAATGGAAATCTCTGACATTCTGTCAAAACTACGGTCATAGCCTGCTCTGTGGCACAGTGAAGTGGACAAGACCAACACTGTTTGGGTGCCACCTTGGCCTGGGAGAGATCAGAGACCTCTAGGCCACAGTATGTGCACCGATCAGGGTTCTACTAGAGGAACAGACACAACACGAGAAGTACAAATGTATAGGAAATCACAAGATTGGCTTAGGACAGTCAGCCACAGAGCTGGATGAGGAAGTGTGCAGAGGGCGTCTGCACACTGGAGAGTGAAGGGTTCAGTCCAGGGTCTGGAGCTCACCACAATGCTCTGCGCAAGTCCATATCAGGATGCCAATGGTTCTGCCATGGAAGGCTGATGAGTCTACATCAGAAGGCTGAAGGATCCAAAGCAGAGGCCAAAGAGTGCACTGGAAGCCAGGAGATGATTTCCAGGCTGACAGTGAAGACTGGAGCTCCTCCAAAGAAGTGGACGGCTCCCTCCTTCCTCGGTTCTCTTTCATATCCTTTGAGTGATCCATCACTCAAAGTTTCTTAAAGAAAATCACCCTCCACTATTCCCTATGCATGTGGTTTCCGTGAAACCAACTCCAACCCTCACAGCAGAAGAAACGGGTGGTCTGTGATTGCCTTAAAATAACAGCACATCCATCCCTGGGACTACATTGATTAGTTCCAGAACAGTATATAACCTAGTCCTGGCTAAGAAAACATGTTTACTCTTTCTCTGGAATTGTTAGTATGAAAATGAAACCACAAGTGAGCTAGTAAATCTGACAGCCATATGAAGCAAACAGAAAAGTTCCAGAAATAATGTTTGAGCAATGGTCTTGGTCTCTGTCTCCCCCTCCCTCTCTTTTCCCTTTCTCTTTCTTCTTCCTGTCCCTATCCTTCTCTCTCTCCTTACCCCTTCACATACTCCTTCTCTTCCTCTTCTCCTTCTCCTCCCCCTCCTCCTTCCTCTATCTCTCTGTGTCTCTGTCTCTCTGTCTCTATCTCCCTGCTTCTGTCTGTCTCTCTGCTTCCATCTGTCTCTGTCTCTCTCTCTCTCTCTATGCATCTCTCTCTCTCTTTCTCTCTCTCTCTCTCTTTTTCTCTCTCTCTCTCTCTTTCTCCAGCACTGTGGACTGAATCCAGGAACCTAGCTCTTTTTATTTCTTGCTTTTACTTTAAGACAGATTCTTACTAAGTCACTAAAGTGTCCAGGCTGGGCTTGAACTTGCAGTGCTCCTCTCCTAAACTTTCCCAAGTACTGGAATTGCAGGCATGCACCACTCGCCCAGACATCCCAGATTTTGTTATTCTTCATTTTGAGATAAAGACTTGCTAAATTAACCCAACTAGCCTCAAACTTGGCAGTTCTCCTGCCTCAGTCTCCAAAGTAGCTGGGATTGTAGGCATGAGGCACAGTGTATGGCTGCTTATGGATTTTATGGGAATCAATAAATTCTCATCATGTTTATGGTACTTTGGGCTGCTTTCTGTAGTGCTTGCATTCTGGAGAAACCTAGTAGGTAGAGGTTCCACTTGCCTTTTGCTCTATTTTCTTCCAGGCTGAAGGAGGATGAGGCAAACAGGCAGGGGCTCCTTCCCTCAGGCTTCTTGGCAAGGGTTGCTATGATTTCTCCAGCTGGTCTCCCTAGTAGTCACCTTGCAAAGAGTAAATACACTAGGGAATCTCCCTATATTCTTATAATTAAGGCCCCTAACTTTCAACCTGCAGTTCATGTACCTGTTTTCTTTGGCAAGAACCAAATGCCAAATGTGAGATAACTGAGGAAATCCTGGTCTTTTTTCTTTTTTTTTTTTTTAGTAGAGTATCATTACATAGATAAGATTCATGGTGATCCTCTTGTTTACAGCCTTCCCAAGTGCTGGGATTACAGCAGTGCACCACCACACCCAGTCTCAATTCCCATCTCAGTGGGCCCCGGGGGCGGGTCTGTCACAGCAAGTCAGGGGATCAAACTCAGGGCCTGTGCTTCTGCCTAAGCAGAGGCTTTAATCTGCTGAGCTATTCAGCCAGCGGAAATCCTGGTCTTGAAACCCAGGTTACTATTTCAATACCAGATTTCAGCCATCTTCCTTTCTGTCCCCACTATTGCAGTGCCATGGTTATTCTAGGGCAGAAAAAGGGAACTTTAGCACTCAGTAGTATTACAGAGACTGGAAACAGTTCCAGAGATAAATGGGCAGTTTCTACTCTCCACACCCTGCCTAGAAACCAAGGCTAAGTGTCAGTGGCCCCTTCTTTCAGTTTCTGTCACAAGTCTCTAGCATCCTTGCATCATACCTGATGATCACAAGAATCTCTGCATTGACATACATCTGCTCA
Organism: Ctenomys sociabilis; assembly: GCA_004027165.1. Classification (NCBI taxonomy): domain Eukaryota; kingdom Metazoa; phylum Chordata; class Mammalia; order Rodentia; family Ctenomyidae; genus Ctenomys; species Ctenomys sociabilis. Next base: position 60,402 of record PVKA01007119.1, read on the forward strand.
AAATCCGTATGCTAAGCCCTAACCCCCAGCGTAACTGGAGCTAGGGCAGTGGTGCCAAAACTATGGCACACGTGCTGCAGCACAGCCTGTGCACGGTCCAAGCAGCTAGGCGTCAGGTGACAGTTGGTTTTTATAGTTGTTTTTTTTTTTTTTTAAACAGGTTTTACTAAGGTAAAAACCTCAGTATTCAGATTTAATTGCAGAGTTGGCACTTTTCAATAAATAAGTGGCTTTGGGGTTGCATTTTGGGCACTTGGTCTCTAAAAAGGTTCACCATCACTGACCTAGGACTATGAAGAAGTAAGAGGCTTAGGGTTCTCAACAGGCTGGAGCCTTAACCCAATGGAACTGGTGTTCTTATCAAACAAGGAGAGATACCCGGAAGGACAATGTGAAGACATACTAAGAGGGAACTGTCCATCAACCAGAAAGAGAACTCTCACCAGAAACCAAATCGGCAGACTCTTAATCATAAACTTCTAGCTTCCAGACTTGTGACAAAATATATGTCTACTGTTTAAGCCACCCAGTGGTTTTCGCTTATAGATGTCTGAGCCAACCAATACACAATAGGCTATAGTTACTTAAGCCAATGAGAGTAAACTGTGCAATGAGGTTTCCCAAAATCTAAGCAACATCAAATGATATTGAGGTGAAAACTGGTATTACTAGCTTAGAAAAAAGGGAACAGTGGTTTTCAATTAGAAAAGAGCTATCATGTCAAAGTGGATGCTAAACTTCTGGGTATCTCGAAAACAAGATCAAGGCAGCAGAAAAACATCAAGCTAGCCTTAGCTTAACATTAGAAAGTTATCACAAAGAACTCCCTGCTATTTAAAGGGGTTGCCTCATCTGAGTCAGTGTACCCCTCGTTACTGACGGCAGACAAGCAGACGCTGAATAAGAAACCCTCAAAATTAGTAAGCAAGTCAGTGTATGAGGCTGAAATGTGCACTTAAATGTCTTCTTCCAACTTATTAATTTATGAGGAAGGGCAGAGAATGTGAAGTAGGCTGCTGGTTTCAAACTCAGCTCTATCAACTACAAGCTGTATATCAGTGAGCAAGTTATTTAACACATCTCTGACTCAGTTTCCTCATCTGTGAACCTGGGGCACTAAGAACATCTTTTTAACTTTATGGCAGTGAAATGAGCTCATATGTGGAAATAACCCTCCAGCACCAGGCCCCTGGCCTGATATAAGCCCTCGGAAACTGCTAGTCAATATTAACAATAGATAAGTGACAACTTTCTACTCAGTCCCATTATAACCAAAGTAGGATGAACACATGGACCTGTTCCTCAGGATTCATACATGAAAACAAGACAAACCAATTAAAGCTTTTTTGAAGGTAGCTGTAAAATGATGGTAAGGAGTCAGATCCACTTTGTTGGGCTCTCTCCATTCCCATAGCCATTTCAAAACCAGCCCCACCTTTGTGTGTGTGTGTGTGTGTGTGTGTGTGTGTGTGTGTGTGTGTGTGTGTGTGTGGTACTGGAGATTAAACCAAAGGCTTTCACAATGATTTACCTCCCAATCCTTTTTCTTTTTTATGTTGTCTTGCTAAGTCACTAAGTTTCCCAGGCTAGATTCAAATACTGAATGCTGGGATTATAAGAATGTCCCACTGGACCAGGGAGATGGCTCAGTGGAGTAAGTGCTTCCCTGGCAAATGCAAGGGCCTGAGTTCAATCCCTAGTTCTGCCAAAAATAAAAGAATGTGCCACCATGCTGGGCTTAGTCAGTTTCTATCTATTATCTAATTTCATCTTTGCCACATCCTCTGAGGTAAACAGGGTAGACAGTGTCATGTGGGAGTTGATATATGGCCTCTAGAGACAGGCAACCTAGGGTCAAATGGCTGCTTCATCCTTTACTAGGTTTAGAGCACTAGGTAAGTTACTCAACTGAGTCTCAGTTGCTTCACATTATAAAATGAAGAGAATGGTAATACTTTGTGTATCAAAGGATTTCTAGGAAATTAAATGAGCTAACACACACAAAGTACCTAAACCATGGTTAATCCTAGGGAGGTGTTAGCTAATACTGTCATCCCCACTGATGGACAAGAACCTGAGGAAGATCAGTGAAAAAACTAAGACCACAAATCAAGTTTCTTTTTCTCTTTCTTTCTTTTTTTTTTTTTTTTTTTTTTTTTTTTTTTTTTTTTTTTTTTTTTTTTTTTTTTTTTTTTTTTTTTTCATGTATTTAGTACAGGATCTACAGAGTCTCACTACACAGATTGGACTTGCAGTGATCTTTCTGTTTTCAGCCTCCCAAGCGCTGGGATTACAGGCATGCAGCACTGTCTTCAGTTACTCTTCTCTCATTGCTGGGACAAACACCGGACACCCAAAATGAAGGAAGGAAAGATTTATTTAGCTCACAGTTACTGGAGGTTTCAGTCCATACTCAGCTGGCTCCCAGGCAGAGGGGCACAAGCCAGAAACAACCTTTCATGGCAGCGGCAAAGAGCAAGAGCACAAAAAGAGAGGTAGCAGCAGCTCAAGCAGCTAACTTCTCTTCCCCTCTTACCTTGTAATGCAAATTACCTGCCCCAGGGCAGATGCAGCATCTACAGGCACAGTAATCAATCACAAACTCCAGAAGCCACCCCATGACTGCAGAAGGCTTTGGGGGTACACCTATACACAAACCATAACCACCATTCCCAATCTCAGTCTGCATCTCAGCAAGCCTTGGGGGTGGGGCCGGCACAGCATGCTAGGGATCAGACCCCAGTCCAGGCGCCTGCCTAAGCAGGTGCTTTAGTCCACTGAGCTATCTGGCCAGCCCTTACACAAATCAAGTTTCTCATTTCCCAACTATTTTTCTTCTAGGTCATATACAGTCACTTACCATTTAATGGTGGAGATACATTCTGAGACACAATGTTAGGTGATTTTATTGTACAACCTCATAGAACAGATTGACATAAACCTACACATAATAGCCTATCACCTACTTAAGTTTTGCGGTACAGTTGATTGCTCTTACAGCCCTAAATAAGAGAGCAACATAAGATTAAATTGAGACAAGAAAAAATCATGCATTTAAGAGACAATAATCAGGGTACAGAGATAGCTCAATAGTCTACGCACCTGTCTAGGCAAGCACAAGGACCAGGTTTGATCCCTGATACCACATGCCATGCCAGCCACCAAGACTGGGTGTGGTGGTGCATGACTATAATCCCAGCACTGGAGAGGCTGAAACAGGAAGATCACTATGAGTCTGACCTGTGTATCAAGACCTTGTACTTGTTTTTTGTTGTTGTTGTTGTTTTGTTTTGTTTTTTGCAGAATCAGGGATTGAACTCAGGCCCTTGTGCTTGCCAGGGAAGTGCTTATTCCACTGAGCCATTTCCCCAGCCCCCCAATATATTTTTTTTAAAAAGATAAATAATAAGTATAGGATGCATGTAGCTGCTTCTGGCGTAGTACAGGATACTATTCTATAGTAAAATTTTTATAAGTAGGTAAAAGTGCACCTGAAATAATAAATATTAGACCAAATACATAAGCCAGTAACAGCCATTTGCTATGAAGTATTTATTATGTAATGTACATAATTATATGTGCTATACTTTTATACTACTGCTAGTACAGTAGTCTTGTTTGCACTAGCATCAACACAAACATGTGAGTTACACCTTTCACTGGGACATTACAATGGCTCAACATCATTAGGCAGTAAGATTTTTTCACGTCTGCTATAATCTCATGGGTCCACTGTTATATACTGGCCAAAATGATGAACCAGTCATGATGGTTTATGGCTGATCATAAGTTTCAAGTACAGCCTGGGCAATATAGTGGATTCAGATGCAGCCTGAACTACGTAGTAAGACTCTGTCTCAAGCAAACAAACCAAACAAAACAACCTCACCACAAATGATCATCTCTTATTGACCAGAGTGTCATTGTGCAGTTGATAATATCCCATATTAGGAATTCTCTTCTAAAATAAAAGACTACATATCGTATACCATATTTCTACAAACTTGAATATTGCTAAGGTTGAGTCCTTAGTCAAAGTGATTAAATTTCTTCCAGCTTTGCCAAACTGAAATACCTACAATGTTTTATTACCAACAATTTAATGTCTAACTACAACAAATTAAATCTCTGATTGCCCGTCTCCTATGTTCCCCTGCCCCAAAACATCCCTGAATATGAACAGGTACTTTCTGGCCGTTGTGTGTAGCTCAGTGGCCACATCCACAGGTAAAGATTTTTCCAGGCCTCAGCCTCTTTGTAGAGCTCAGATAAAAAGTGTGGGTTTTTAGAGAAATACTGGCCTCAGCTAATGTTTCTCCCTTATGACCCTGAAAATAACCCCTCTTGCACTTCTGAACAAACAAATGGATGAGCATTTTTTCTTGTTGAAACTTCTTATCCATCCAACACTAATTATCATTGGTTTGTTTTTTGTCTTCTTACTGAAGCCCCTGATAATAGCAAAGTAACATTCACTTCCTTCTCCTATTCTGGCCCAGGAATCAAAATAATAACCATCTTTGAATTAACAATTTCAAACAATAACCATTTAGGGGTTGATAATATTATTCTCCTCTGTCTCCCTCACTGTCAAATTAGGTTTCTAACCCTTGCACATAAATGATGGGGTTTGTGTTGCCTAAGGATCCCAAATCCATGCCAAATCTTACTCCCCCCATATGGCAGCAAGGGCTGTTGCCATGGGACAGCTGCTGAGCTGTGGCTCAATCCTGTGTGGAGCACTTACTGCTCACAGGGTGTCACCTCCAAGACATTCAGGGCTCCATCTCTCCCTCCCCTCCTGCCTATTAGGCTCAGAACCAGGCATACAGCATAATCACTCTGCCTCTCCCGAGTCCCTGAGGACAGCCCCCTCCTCAGGGTGGCACGTCTGTCATATGGCTACCACTCATCTGGTTTTAAGCAGATTTTTGTTGGAGGATGCCAATATTGTACTGTTTTCCTTCCCTGTGGACATTCATCAGAGTAAATGATGAGGGTAGATCAGTCTATCAAAGACTTGAGTATTGTTTGGAAAAAAATGGATTATTTGGATCCAGTGTTAAACTGCATCTATTAGAGATCCCTGTCGGTGTTACAGGGTGAAACATAGCTGGTTTCAGTATTTTCCTTATAATTTTTCTGTGTCCTTGTTAATAATAGGAAAACTTCTTTCACTTCAAAACTCACACTGATGAATGTTAAGGCTTTAAGCTAGTTCAGAAAAGGCTGAACAATACTAAGGTCATCTAAGCCATCTCCTCCCTCAGCACCAGAAAGAGCTGGAACCGGGGGCTGAAAAAGACAAACACATTCTGGCAAATAGACACAAACAGAAAAACTTGAGAACAGATGACAATACTAATAATAGCAGCAAGGAAAGACAGGAAGGAAAGAAATAAAAATTAATTATTAATCTACTCTGAGCCAAATCCTTACAAGATGGTGCCATATATGTTTAATCCTTATAAGGACCCATTAAGAAAGGCAGCACCTCATTTCTTTGAAGAAGTAGCTTCGCTAACATTGTCTCATAACTACTAAGTATAGGACCTAAATTCAAGTTTGTTCTACCCCAAACCTCATTCTATTTATTTATTTATTTATTGGTATTAGAGATTGAACACAGGTCCTTGAGAACACTGGGCAAGCACCCTAACACTAAGTTATATCCCCCAGCCCAACCTCATTCATGCATCATCCTATCTTGAATCTAAGCGACTGTGTTCATGCTAAGTCACTAAAAACTGAATGTAACTGTAGATGCATAAAACATTAACACTGGAGAAAGCTGGGTGGAGAGCATACAGGAATTCTTGTTACTGTCTTTGCAACTCTTCTGTAAATCTAAAAATTATTTCAGAGTTTTTAATAATGAATGTAAATGCATTTCATGGTGCACATGTAGCCCTGTGACAAAGACTTGGTAATCCTTCAGATTAACAGCCCAGTGACTCAAAGATCAATAGACAGACTTAATATGATTTACTCACTATTCCACTGATGACCTCATATGCTGGTGAACCCAAATATTGCTTCTCACTAATGTGAAATAAGTACTTTAACAACTTCTGTCAGTACAAAGATATTTCCAACTAAGCCTGATAATTCTGCTAATTTAAACATATTACTAAAAACTACATGTATTAAGTTTTATATATATATATATATATACATATATATGTGTGTATATATATATACATATATATGTGTATATATATATAAAATAATCATACTATACTTCTTTAAGATACATACACAGAAAACTTGTTCATATAGTTAATTAAATACAGTAAAATATTTTCAGCATTTTGAGTGACATCATGAGTTTTTGTTTTAATTTTTTTTAATCTTTATTTATTTGGTACAGGGTCTCACCATGCAGCTCAGACTCATAGTGATTTTCCTGTCTCAGCCTCCCCAGCCCCGGGATTACAAGTATGCACCACCATGCATGGTTCTAGTGGCCAGTTACGCACAGGGGCCAGCACAGCATGCAGTACAGGGAATTGAAGCCAGGTCCTTGAACTTGCAAATGTGCTTAGACCCTCGAGCTATGTCCCTAGCCCCTGAGTGATGTTATGGTTTGAATGTGTATTTGCTTCCAAATTTTGTATGTTGGAACTTAAGACTCAACACAGTCATGTGAAGAGGTGGGGTCAAGGGGGGTGCGGAAGTGAATGCAGTTGAGTCATTGTGATGGCGGCCACCACTTTCTGTGATAGTCATGAGCTCTTCCATCTGAGATCCCCAGAGCCGTCTTGTCTTCTATACCTGTGAGGTCTTATGTTCTAGAACTGTACTGTGTGTACTACACAAATCTATACAATCAAGCTTTTCTTTTTTTAATAAATTTAGTCCATCTCTGTCACAATCAAATTTAGAACATTAGAACATCATATGTGGAAAAGAAGAAGGTTTAGGAATAATTTAATAATAATGACCCCTTACCCCTAACCATTATGCTGAAATTGAAGAGTTATTTTGTGTTTAGTCTTGCTGCATAGAAAGTTAAATTTTTGAAACTGACAAAACTATAGTATAAATGGTCTCTGAGGGCTTGCTCATAATCCATAAGAAAATGCTTTTTTTTTTTTTGTACAGGGTTTCACTACATAGGTCGCAAGTGTCGTGATCCTCCTGCTTTCAGGCTCCCCAGCACTGGGATTACAGGCGTCACCACCATGCCTGGACTCAGTCACCAGTTCGCCGTGCCTAACAGGGCTGGCATGGCATGTGGCATCAAAGATCCAACTTTGGTCCCTGCACTTGCTTAAGCAGGCACTTCGTCCCCTGAGCTGTCTCACTGGCCTGATAATGCTATTTTTAAAAAAGCTTAAAGTTATTGATAGCATAAATTAGTACTCTCTGTGTCTCTCTAAGTGGAGACCTAACAATATGGAATATTACTACTTCTGCAAATTTTTCATGCTGAAATGAGTTTAAGGATATCAATGCACCCATAATCCCAGCAACTAGGTACGCAGAAACCAGGAGGCTCACTATGAGTCTGAGCTGCATAGTGAGAGCCTGCACAAAAAGAAAAAGAATATAGAAAGCATCTCTTAATCCTATTTTAAAGTAGTTCATTTTAATAAAGATTAGGGGGGACTCGTTGTAGGTAAAAGAAATAAATCAAAATGGCTCAGCATCACAAGTTCTTGTTCATATCAAAGTGAAATAATCCAGGAGATTCTCCTCCACAAAATTATTAAGCATCCAGCTTCCTCTGGTAACTATGACTGCATTAGAGTCTTTGAATCTTTCCCCCTAGGATGACAAATACAAAAGAGCTTGTCTATGAGAAGATTTTTATGGGCAAGACCTAAAACACATCACTTCCACTCATGCTCCTTTGAAAAAGCTCAATCACAAGCCACACCTAGGACATTGTATTAATACAGAGTAACGAGAGAGGCTGAGAAAGGACATCTAGCTGTGTGCCCAGAAAGAAAGAACATAGACAACAAGTTCCATGAGCTTTGAAAGCACAGAAAGCCCCTCTTCTTACAGTGAGGAAGGAGTCATAGAGTATCTATTTGAGATCAATGTCCACAGTGTATTTTATCCATACTAAAATATACAGACTGTCATACTTGAGTTAGCTACACACATACACATTTTTAGCTGGTTTTATAATGACACAGAAAATATTAAATTTATCTAAGTGACCAGTTTGCTAAATTTGTTATTAAACAATCAAAGCCAAAACTTACTAAGATGAAAAAAAGTCTGTTCTGTCTCCTTGAACGTCAATGTAACAGTTATCAGTAAAAGAGATGAAGCCAGAGAATCGGAAACTAGTGTACAGAAGACAGGAAATGACTCCAGGAGGCAAACTCCAGGTTCCAACTGTGACAGAATATGGTTTAAGGGAGCACAGTGTTGTAGTTAAGCCACAGAGAAGGACCTCTGAGCAGAATTTCCTGCCTTCTGCTGGACCCTCTGATTTTCCACCTTCTAATTCCACTGTCAAGAGGGGGTTGCTACACACCAGAGTCTGATCCAGGTGTTCCTTATGTGATTAATTGCTTCGTGATTCACCCTGCTTTTCACTTTCAAATTAAAAGGGACATCTCTGGTGTCCTCCTAATTCTTGTTCGCTACCTTGTGTCCCTCCTTGGGCTTTTCCTGGCATGGTGAGCATGTAAGCATCCCCCACAAGGGGGATAGGAACTTGGAATTTACAGGCAAAAGCACCTAAGACCAGTTCTCCTTTAAAATCTAAATACCAGTGACTGTGGAGTCCAGCTGTCAGAGAAGAAGCGATGTTTCTCACCCAAAGTCATTGACTCAGGTCATGTCTTAAGATCTCAAGTCTGGAATTATCCTTAGTAAGGCCTCCCTCTTAACATGCCTTACCCTGAAGAATAAAAGCTCTCAGTTCCTTGTGTTTGCTAATGATTATCCATAGCACAATGGCTTGGAAAGAGAGGGAGGGGTAGGCCAGGGACGGGAGGTGGGGGGGATTGGGCTGAGCCAGCTTTGGAGACGTGGTGGTCCAGGCTGGCAGCCATTCAGAGCCTGCTGATTTCCACCAGGGGCTTTGCTGACCAGATCAAAGTGATACTTGAGAAGGCAGCAGCTGTGGCTGGAGCCAACACCCCTAACTCCTTCTTAGCTAATGAACTGGAAGGATCCTGAGGGAACCAGGGAAGAATGGGCCCCTTGGGATATATACAGGGAGGCCTCTCCTTCCATGAATTTTCCATTCTTAATTAAGCTTAATGGTTGTTAAGGATAAGACTTTTTAGATAAAATATACTGAACAAGTCCAATGCCTACCGAGTCGATCTCTCAGGATCTCGGACACTATACTACTTCTATCTTGAGCCTCCAGTCTTAGTTTGATACAGCCAAGAGAAAAAGAACAAGATATTGTAAAAATATTTATTTCAAAAGAAAGGCATGATTATTACTCAAAATCAAAAGATTTCTGAGATATGTAACAGAGAAAGAAAATGTACACAATAAACCTATCTCCCCAGGGGATAATAAATGTTTTTATTTAGCCTTTTTAGATATACAAGATACTTCTGCATGTGATTTATTATATCTTTGGATATTGCAGAGAAAATTTGACCATGTTATATTCTCTTTTGTAAATTGCCATTTCAGTTATTAAAGTTACTTACAGATCTATCTATCTCATCCACTTTAACCCATTGTGCTCCATTCTACATATATGCCTTTATCTAACAACTGAGTTAGTAACTAGTGTCATTGTATAGTTTTCAGAACATTTTAGAATAAATTCCTAATAGAAGGACTGCCAGGGCAAAGGATGCATTTTAGTGTATATACATATGTTTATTTAACACACATTGCTAAATTGTAATTTTTTATATTTTGTCTCACTATAAATATGCTTCTAAAATAAATCTAGAGCAAGTTATTTGAATGACTTGGCCATGAAATAAAGCCATCAGAAAAGTTCCTGCCTAAATAAATTATTTTCAAAATCTAAACATTTGGTTATGGAACTAGTTGGCATGATCACAGGCAGAAAGCCAACTCAAATTAGAGAAAGCCATTAAATGTCTGTGTAAATAGACTAGTCATTTGAACAATTTCCCATTCAATTTCTGGTTCTGGAAAGTATTCCCAATTGTACAAAATATTAACCTCTTTGAAAATTAAAATACCTTGCACTTCTAAATTACTATTAAAACATTCATTCCTAGGTAGTTTGGAAACTAGGAAAGGAAGAAAATGTATGAGAAAGAAGATACGATCCAGTGCTACAGTACTCATGGCAGGAAATGAGGAGTAGGATTGAGGAAGGTCTGCAGTCTGACAAATATGTCTTTCACTCAGAATGGTAGATGGCCTGGTGCTGGACACTGGATAAGGTATCAATGGAGTCTCTGTCCTTGAATTATAACAGTTGGCAAAAAGAAACCTATAGAAATGGCTCCCAGATACTACATTTTAGAGTTCCAATAACTCACCCAAAATTTTTCCCTAACTTTCTTCAACATTTAGGGAAGTCTGCAGCCTCACTGACCTAAATCACTGCTAAATGCCCTTATTACACACTGCCCTGTGTCTAACCTAAGTTGGTGTCTATGTCCAGCACAGATTTGTGTGGCAGCTTCAGACTTCATAGAAACCACAGACCACTAAAGAAGATGTAATGTGTGTGTCCATTCTCGTTCAAACATATTTCAGAGTTCATAGGTCATTAAAATAAGTCATAGCTGGAGTTTGAGTGAGAGGAAAACACAACAAAAGAGTATGTTTTGTGGATATGTTTGGAAAATAACAACATGAATTCACTTGGTCTTATATATTTACTACGTCTATCAGTAAGCAAAAGTTTTTAGTTGGTTTTGTTGTTTTTTTGCCAGGCATGGTGGTGGCTGTCTATGACCCCAGCACTCTCAGGAGGCTAAGACAAGGAGAGTTATGAGTTTAAATTCAACCTGATAAATGTAGCAAGAATCCATGTCAATTTTTTTTTAAGTGATGCATATATAGCTCAAAGAGAAAGTCTTAGGTTCAATCCCCAGAATAATTTTTAAAAAATCAATTACCAATTGTATTAAAATTCTGTATAAACTAAAGATACAAAGTCAAAACGGAAAAGGAAAATTTCAAGAACTGATAGACTTCAGTTTGACTAAGATGAGTATCCAGCAATTTTTATTTCAGAACTTGAAATATGAAATATGACAGTTACAATTTCTTGAGTTAAATATAAGAATTATATAAAAATGCTGATTAAGTATAGTTGGTAAAATAGTTAAATTAATCCTAGGATTAGCAAAGAGAAAGTATTTTGAATTCCATTAGAAGACACCGATGTTAATGTAAAATGATAACATAGTTTTTATCACGTATAAATAATTTCTCTAAAAAAATGTATTGTTTCACCACCATTCCTTCTTAATGTAGGCTTATTACATTAAATGTAGAGTTGGACTACATAATCCCTCTAACAGGAAATGTGTGAAAATGTGTTTGTTATATGTGTGTATATATACAAAAAATTTATTATTTTCTTTCATTTAAAAGCAGTGTATGCAAATATTTTATCTTGTAGTAATATTCCTATAATATACTTTATTGAAGAAACTTAAACTTAATTAGACTAGTCCTAATTTTTAAATATTGAACAATAACAAAAATTGACACGATGCCGTGCTGACCCCACCCATGGGGCACGCTGACATGGCAACTGAGACTGGGTGTAGCGGCGTGTGCCTGTAATCCCATTCTTGGGAGGTTGTAATCAGGAGGATCACTATGAGTCCAATCTTGTACTGATACCCTGAACACCCTGTAGACCTTTCTCTAAAATAGAAAAATAAACTGACATGAGGGAAAGTAGAAAAAAACAGAAAAGGAAAAATATTATTTACACATATGTATACATATATGATAGCTAAGATAATTATGCTACTAATTTATATTGTTTTATGGAAAGGAACAGTTAATGTTTTTCTGTTGAAAGTCAAAAATCACTTTTATCTTTTTTCCATAATTTTATTAAAGAAAAAATAGCAATGAGACAGTTTCAAATCAAATTAGTAGAACAGATTCAATAATTAATACATTGCAAATTGTTTTCATAGTAGTTATTTGTTGTGCAAGGTGCAGACATGACATTCAATCTATAAATACTATTAGAGCAGATGCTTCTATTCATTGAATTAAGAGAATGTAGCTGTATACCTATCTGTTTTTTAAAGCTGATTTATAGTACAGTTTCAATAATTAATACTTTTTACATTGTTATCTTCCTAGTGGTTATCCATAGTACAAGAAGCAGACAGGGTCTCCTGTCCAAACACTATTAGTACAAATCTTTCTTCTCACAGAATTTATCAAAAGTAGCTGCACATTTATCCTAACTGTTCTGTATATACAAATATGGAATGGCCCTTCCTTTGTATCCCCTTTTTTTTGATAAGTCCTGTCAGAGATTGTTATTCTATTGGCATTCAATTATTATAGGTGCTTGAATTCAGCAAAACACTCCAACATAGTCCAGCAGTCCACAATAGTAGTGGGTTAGCCACAGAAGTTGTTGACTAGAGCCATTTACTGCCCAGCATATTATTATGGCTTTACTTTATATATCTCACTTTTGTACTTTTCTGCTGGATGGTTAAGACCAAGATAAAGCAGAATGCTTTTTTTAATGTATTTGGTAGTAACAGGGTCTCACAACATAGGTTGGACTCATAGTGATCCTCCTGTTTTCAGCTTCCCCAGTACTGGGACTACAGATATATGCCAGGGGTTAAACTATGGTCTCTGCACTTGCCTAACCTTCATAAGAAGGCACTTTAGACCGCTGAGCTATCTCACTGTCCCCAATCTTTTTCGACAAATTTTACGTGTTTATATCTGTAAACTTTGAAGACAGGAATAAAATACCCATTACTGAATTCCTATCATCTTATTTTTTGAAAGTCTATATCCTTTAATATTTTATTATTTTTTATTCTTTTTAAAACAAAATAAATTAATGTGTTTTAGAATCACATAGAATAATATTCAAATCTCTGATCCACAATTTACTCTGGAAGAAATTTTGGACAAACAAGTGACCACTCTAAGACATGGTTTCTCTTACTGTAAATTAAAGAGCTACCTTTCATAGGGTTGTGGCATAAATTAGTGGAATGAGTACCCCTATCATAGTATATAAATTATTAATAAATAAATAAATGACTAACTGTGTTAATAGTTATAACTTAAATTTTTGTTAAATTTAATTGGCCTCATTAAATCATTACTTCTGAAATAAATATTATTATGGTTTGGATCAGAACTGTTCCCTCAAAGACTCTTGAGAAGGTGATTGGACAGTTGGGAGGAGACACTGAACCACTGATTATCTTATAGCTAAGAGGATTTATACACTGAGGCACTCATAGCTGAACACGTTGTTAGAAAGCAGGCCGTGAGACTGTGACCTGCAAGGGTCTTGACCTGCTGATCTCCTCAGTCCCTCTCCCTCCTCATTCCCCTCCCAGTTTCCTTTCACTTCCTCCTTCCCTCTCTCTCTCCCTCTCCTCTCTACATCTCTTCTCTCTTCCTTCTTCTTTGTCTGTTTCCGGAAGCCATGAAGTGAGCAATTTCCATGGGTACGCCCCCCTGCCATCCCTCCAGGATCTTTGTGCCTTAGAACTAGATTACCATGGACTGAACCTCCGAAACTGTGAGCCAAAATAAACTTTAAATTGCAGGTGCCAGGTATTTTTGCTCAGTAAAAAAAAAAAAAAAAAAAAAAAAAAAAAAACTGGTGTATATCAATATACAAAGCATCTTTGCTTCAAAGCATCTATTATACTGTATTTATCAACCAAAAGAATTCTGAGAGAACTTTATCCTAATTACAATCTTTTGATCAAGTAACCAAAACTCAATGCCAAACTTAAAATGGACTATAATCAGTATTACATGGTTCTTATTTATCGAAGAAAAAGAAATGGTACAGAGTCTATTTTTAAATCATTCCTGAGGCTCAGATAACATAGCAAAGGAAAAGCAAACAAAGGCCCCACCTGACAAGACACCTGAACCAGATGTTTTTAACTATCCCTTTTCCCTTTCCCCATTAATTTCCTTGTAAATTAATTTCCCTTAATCAATGCACATTAGCAATTATAATACTGTTTTCCAATGTTACTAAATGTTAAAACACTCAAATGTAGGGAGGAAAAGCCAGGAATGGCAAGAGATCCTGAGATCAATAACTGAAATGTGAGCAAGAATCAATTTACTTTAAAGAAAGATCATAGGCAATAAGAATTTGTGTGAGTTCAGTCCATCCTTAAAGAATCCCTCACAATCATGGTTCCAGCTTGCCAATGTTTTTCTGAACTTTACATTTAGAGCCATCTTTCCATTCTTCCTTCTTTGTGTCTGTAGCTTAAATAGAACATGAAATGATAGCCTTCCACAGACTCCTTACCAGCCCCCATAATTATATAAATAAATGCCCACATAGCTATGTGTATATGTAATAAGTATACAGGAAGTGATTTTTTTTACATAGATATTACCTTACATGGGAACTGGGGGATATATATAGGTATATAGATACTCATATATATCCATATACATTCACATATTTCTAATAGAACCTTGACTGATATAATATCCATACTTTATAGTATATTAATATTTTTCTACCTTTTTTTTCTCTAAAGGCCTCACCAATCTTCAGCACAGAAAATGGGAGGAGGGCTCTGCTTAGGCAGCTTGCAGTGGCCAGGGTTCGATCCCCAGGGTACCATGCCAGCCCTGCCCCTGGGCATGCTGAGATGGTGATTGAGTGGGCATAATGGCGTATGAGTACAATCTCTGTAGTGAGACACTGTAGACCCTGCAGACACTGTACTAAATACAAAAAAAAAAAGAAAATGGGGGAGTAATTAAATAAGAAATATTAATACCTTTCTCAGTTTATTAGGTCATGATAAGTGCACAATGTCATAGTGAAATTCTAGGATAAAGTATTCAAAATTCATTTCTTAATCTTTCTTATTATCAGAAACCCAAGATAATTCAACTACTAGAGGCCCATTTTCTTCATGAGACACTGGGACCTCCTTAGCCATAAGGTTAGATCTTTCCCCTTCTCTGCCTATTCTGTATATGTAGCTGATACCCAGTAATAGCACATATTTATGGAGTAAAATGTGATATTTCTGCACATACAATGAATGTGTGATCGGGGCAATCAGCATATAACCTGATACTTACATGTTTTACCACATTCAAGATCATCTCTACTGGCTTTTTCTAAAATACTCCATGAATTGGTATCAAACATAATTAGTCCACCAAGCATGGTGGCATTGGAAGTTATTCTTAGGGCTGGGGAGATGGCTCAGTGGAATAAGCACTCCCCTGGGAAATGCAAGGGCCTGAGTTCAATCCCCAGTTTTGCCCAAAAAAAATAATAATAATAAGTTATTCTTTATATCTAATTATACCTATTAACCATTTTTTCTCCATCTCTTCCATTTCTCACACCTTTCCAGGCTCTAGCAACCACTATTATATTCTCTATTTCTTTGAGATTAATCTTTCAGTTTTCTAATAAAGTGAAAATATGGGGTACTTGTTTTTCTGACTGACTTATTTAATTTAATGAAGTGTCCTCCAGTCCTACCCACACTGTGGCAAATAACATTCTTTTTATGACCAAATAATATTTAATTGCATATCATTCCTCTATCAATGGGTTCCTAAGTTGTAGATTCCTTAAAGCCATTTCTTTTTTCTTTTTTTTTTTTTTTTTTTTTTTTTTTTGTGTGTGTGTGGAACCAGGGATTGAACTCAGGTCCTTGCGCTTGCCAGGCATGTGCTTGCCCATCTCTCCGGCCCTATTGTAGATTCCTTACCTTGGTGCTGATGAGTAAGACTGAAATAAATATGCCACTTCAGATATCTCTTCAATATGTTGATTTCCAGTGATGTTGTTGGTTATATGATAAAATATTATTTCTCATTATTTGTTCTGATAGTGCTTTCCATAATGGTTGTGCCAAGCAAATCATCATAATTTATTCAATAATCTATATGCCAGTGATTAGATTAGATTAGATCAAGAATGGGCATGTGACATAATTCTGACAAATACAAAGATGGGAAAGGAGCTTTAGAAAAATGTTCTCTCCTTTACATGAAAAAAAATCACACCCAATCTAGTTATTAAATGTTAGTAAGAGGCTGGCATAGTGGCACATACCTATAATCCCAGCACTCTGTGAAAATGAAAATACTGTGCTCAACATAAGACAGATCAGAACAGAAAGATACAGAGAATCACAAGGTTCATCATAACATATAAAGTAAGATTTTTATCACGGGAGGGTGCTACCCATGAGAGTAGAGCAGTTCATGTCACTGAAAAAGATTCCAAGATAGGGCTGGTTTCAATGATCTCCCCTAAAAGCTCTTCTAAATGTACAGCATTACTCATTCTTTTTTGTAAAAGTTTCTAGAGGATAGCTAGTATCTAACATATGAGTAGACACTCAATAAATATTTGTTGAATAATTGAATAAGGTAGATTCTTTGACCAACACGTTTATGTCCCCCTAAAATTCTTATGTTGTAATCCTAACTTCCTCTACAAGTAACTACCACAGAAAATAACAATAGTAGTGACTTCATAAAGCATCAACTATGTTTTCCAACTTATAAGGCAAACTGTTTCCCAGATTTTCCTTTCTTGCTTACTTCTAAAGAGGGTTTAACATGGAATGATTCCTGTGGGTGATTTAGTGGGCAGAAATGATGTAACAGTCATATTGCTGTTCACAAGACTCATCTCTGCTGGCTTGCCTCCATGGTCTGAAGCAGCAAGTGAAACCCTGGATCTTCCTTCAGTAGCTGCAGTTTTGCAGGTGTTCAGCAGCAAGATGAAGAATTCTAAGTTATTTTCTTTTATATATTATTTCA
Source organism: Ctenomys sociabilis (assembly GCA_004027165.1). Taxonomy (NCBI): domain Eukaryota; kingdom Metazoa; phylum Chordata; class Mammalia; order Rodentia; family Ctenomyidae; genus Ctenomys; species Ctenomys sociabilis. The sequence continues at coordinate 77,331 of PVKA01007119.1, forward strand.
CCCTATAGATACCAGGCCCCTCACCTCAACCTACCGAGACTTTTTTTTTTTTTTTTTTTGTCTGTCGTTCTGTGCATTGGCTACATCCTCGATCACTTTCTTCCTCAACGGGACACAACAGCTGACAACCACAACTTAAAAGAGGAGATTTGGGAGGAGGGGCTCACATTTTAAAGGATTCAATCCATGGCTTGCTGGTCCCAAGTCAGAAACAACATAGTGGAAGGGTCTGGTGGAGTAAACCTGCTACTGCCATGGCAACTAGGAGGCAGAGAAGGAAGAGAGAAGCTGGGGAGCAACACCTTTCCAGATCATGCCCCCATTGCCTGGCTGTAAGAACAGCCTACTTCCTAACAGCACATTCGTTTATAAATGCTGTCATAATCCAATCACCTTCTGCACACATGAGACTTGGAGAGATTTTTTTTATCTAAGCCATAACATTCCGCAGTATGTCCCTAAAAGAGTCATGTCCATCTCTTCATACAAAACACACTTAGACCACTTTAAAAGTGACCAAAGTTTTAACAGGTTTAGCAGTGTTAAAAAAGTCTAAGTCTAAAATCTCCCTTGAGGCTCTTCTTAGGTGTGAGCCCCTATAAAAATAAAAAAGAGAAAATTAAGCACTGCTAACATACACGGGGATAGAGTAAACGCCCCACTCCAAATACCTGCCCCACATGATGATGCCAAGGTCCGCCACCAGCTCAAGCAAAAGTGAGGCCCCCTTGGTGCCTGAATGCAGAAATGATGAGAAGTGTGGGAAAAAAATCCTAGTGAGCCAGCCGCCCTAGCAACCCTGGCAAGCAGGACGTGTGAGGCGTCTCTTAAGACTCACATCATCGAGTCTACAAAAGAGGCTCTACTTATTCCTATGCTATTTTTTATTGCCCTGATGAAAGTATCTGGGTTGTTTTTAATGCTAATCTTTTTTAGCAACCGTTTTTTCCATTAATCCAACTTTGCAGACACCTCCTTTTTGATAATCCTGAAAAAAATTTAAATGAACTTTTTGCTCCTAAATCTTACTATAGATCTAGCTGAAAGCTGCTAGAGGTAGCCTAAATGTTGGGCTACCATGAAATTTTGTCCACCAGGTTAATTATCCTGCCACTATTAATTTCAGCCTCCTATGAAGTCTCAGGACATGGGCAAAATGTAGATAAACTTTCTGCACTTGGTCTCTTTTCTAAGTTTCAATGGAATCTTTGTTCTTTAATGAAACGTCTTAAGCCTGGGCTTTACTTTATGCATTCTTATCTGCATGCTGATTCTCTAAATTCTAACCAAAATCTCTCCTCAGTCTTGGCTTTCAAAATTCTAATGATATCTCTAGCCAGAATCTCTAAACCTTTCCAAACTCTTTCTGCAAGTCAGTTTTAAACATCTCTAAACTACTGTCAAATATAGTCACGGGAATGACCCCACTCTTGATTCTAAAATTCTGTCTTAGTAACCTTTAGACAATTCCTTCATCCATAATTGGGACACAAAATCTAGTACCCACAATATTTTAACCAAAATTCACATTTTATTTAGATTCAAATAAACTATATAAAACCTTCTTCACCAAAACTAAGGGCAATACTTTCTGTATTATTTCTAGATAAGCCACAAAACATTCATTTTTCAGTTTCCAGATATTGTTTATAAATCAAGATGAGGGAGTAGAGTCATGGAAAAAAGACAGAAAGAAAAAAACAGCTAAGTCAGCTGCCAAGATAGATGGCCTCTGATTCCATCTTGACCGTGAAGTAGAAGTGTTCAATATTTGCCTGATAAGAAGCTTATGAAGATGTGGGTTCAACAAAGGACTATAAACAGCAATAATCAGATGTGGAATATAATGGTAAGCTCTTCCATTCAAATTTTAACTGTAACCTCTTCTTGAAGTTCATTTGATAAAGACAAAATCTAACTGTCCACTCCAGATTTTTATAGCATACTGAAAACTCCTAAAAAAAAAGTCAATGATGGGCTTCACCATGATATTTTATAAGATACATTCCTTTCTCCCACATCACTTCAAAATTTATTTCTTTAAACAATTGACAACTCAGTACCTGAAAGGGGATCCACAGTGATGACTGTGTTATCTAAAATGAGCTAACTAAAATTCTGTAACTGAAGTCACTTAACTACAATTCCACAGTGGCATCATCATGACAAAGTGAAGCAT
>PVKA01007120.1:0-79539 GCA_004027165.1 Ctenomys sociabilis
AAATGCGTTTAAAAACTCAACTTCCCTAAAGCTGATCCATGAGGTATGGATGTGGAGGAAAATGAAAGGAAATAGCTGAACTGTGTGAAATGATAAAATGGAAGACAAAACACTCAGACCAATATGTTGCTCATTGAGTTCAAAGATGATATAAGCAAACAGATAAATGAACACAATAAATAAAAGAATCAATGAACTTATAGAACATACAAATATAAACCTAGTGGAGATAAACACAATGATATAAAACATGAATTACCTGTTTAGAAAAAAAAAACACAAAAAGGTACCAAATCAAGACAAAGGAGATAAAAAAGTTCTACTGAAAGGATGGGCAATGGAATGGACCAATGTGAAGACATGTCAGACCTAGAAATATGACTGATGCAGGTGACCATATACTCAGAGAAAAAAATGTACTAAAAATGTACTAACATCTAGGAGATTTAACATTTGCTGGATGATCTGAAGATGACTAACCTAAAACAAATTTAAATTATTGAAAAGTCAGAAGAAATGGTATAGAAAACCTGTTTACAGAAATAATACCAGAAAATAACATAAAGAAAGAATGTTAACATATAGATTAAGAGAAACATATAAAGCTCCAAATGGTCATAACCAGAAAACAAACTTTGCCACAACATATTATAATCAAAATCCAGAAGTCTAGCACAAAGACAGACACTTAACAGCCATTAGAAAAGCAAACAAATCACTTACAAAGGTAAATCCATAAGAATTACAGCCGATTCTCAACACTAACATTAAAGGTCCAGAGTGGTTGTAATGCAGGATTTCAAGTCCTAAAGAAAAATAACTTCAAACTCAGACTGATATATCCCACAAAACTATCTTTCAAAACTGATGGAGGAATGAGATTTTGCAGGACAAAGAGGACCTTAAGAAATTAATGACCACAAAAAACTTATTCTAAGAAATCCTCAAGGGTATCCTACAAAGAGAAAATGAATCCAACAATACTAAAAAACATAAGAAATAAATATAATAGGCAGGGTGAGGAGTTAAGTGGAAGAAGCAAAAAGAAGAATCAGTAACAGGAAAATAGTGCAATGACTACTAAGTCAATACTTTAAGAGACTGGTTTTTTTTGGTAATGGGATCAAACTTAGAACCTTGGGCTTGCCAGGCAGGTGCTTATGACACTGAGATATTTTCCTAGCCCAATATTTTTCAGAATAACTCTCCTTATCAATTCTATCAACTCTCCATTTCAAAGACACAGGCTGGTAGACTGGATCAAACTACAAAAGTAAACTATGGTACAATAGTACATTGAAGGAATACACTGAATCAAAAATTTCATAGACTACAAGTCAAAGGATGGAAAAATATTACATGCAACAGGAGACAGAAAACAAGTAGGAGTAGCTTGTTACATTTTCAGACAAACTGAATTTCAGCACAAAATGATCAAAAACCCAAAGAAGATCATTATAGATTAGTTAAGGGAAAAATTAAACAGGAAGAGGTAATAATTATAAATATATATGTGCTAAATATGGGTGCACCCTACTTCATATAACAAAATGCTACTTGCCATCATGCTACTGGACATAAAAGATCAGGTAAACATCATCATACTTATAGTAGGGGATCTCAATACACACTATCACATATCAGATAAAACTGACAAAAAAAAATCAACAATGAGAAGGATTTTTTTGGCTGGCTCAGTATGCCTTAAGGATGGGTCTAGTAAGATGTGTGGAGCTGGGGATCGAACCGTGGTATCCTGTGCCTGACTGCGTTTGCATGAGCAAGCACTTAAACAACTGAGTTAATCAGCAGGCCCCCCCCCAAATCAACAATGAATGTCAGATTTGAACTAAATCTTTGGACAAGAGGACTTACAGATTTCCACAGAGAATGCATATTGTTCTCAGCTGGGCATAGAACTTTCTCCACAGTAGACCAAGTACTGTCTCATAGAGTATGCCTAAGTACAAAAGAACAGAAAAGATCTCATACACATTATCAGATCATAATGCAGTGGAATTAGAAAGCACAGAATTATTAGCAAACACATGGAAATTAAACAACACACTTTTGATCAGTGGGTTATAGAAGTAGTAAAGGAAGAACTTAGACCATTTCTAGAATAAAGCAAAATAGTACAACACACCAAAACTTATAGAACACAATGAATACAATCTAAAACAGAAGTTTATAGCTGAATGATCATTTCAGAAAAACAAAACAAGAACAAATAACCTAATGATAGCCCTCAAGGTCCTAGAAAAATAAGAGCAATCCAAATCCAAATCTAATACAAGGAAGGAAATTACAAAGATCAGAGGATAAATTAATAAAATTGAGACTGAAATACTAAAATAAAAGAACTGAAGAGCCAATTTGAAAAAATAAATAAAATGACAAACTAATCCTATGAACAAGGTGGAAGGGCAAAAAACCCAATTAATGGTTAGAAATGAAATAAGCAAAATCATAAGGGATCCTTCTAACATCCTGAAGTTCATTAATAATTATTTCAAAATCCTGTATTCCAATAAATTGAAAAATCCAGAACAAACAATAGCATTCTAGATACATGTGAGCTACCAAAACCAAACCAAAAGATATAAAAACTGAATAATGCAATAACAAGCAGTGAAATAGAAGCAGTAATAAAAAATAACCTATGAACTAAGAAAAGCACATGCTCTGATGGATTCACTGCTAAATTCTGGAACAATGTTAGGGAAGATCTAATGCTAACACTCCTCACACTCTGTAATGAAACTAATAGGAGAGGAATATTGCCCAAGGCATTTCTGGAAGCTAGCATTACCCTGACTCCAAAATCAGACAAGGACTTAATTGAAAAAGAAAACTGCAGGCCAACCTTGTCAATGGAAATGAATATAAAAATCCTCAACAAGATTCTGGCAAACTATGTAATAATCATAAAAAAAAAATAGAATGTGACCAAGTAGATTTCATTCCAGGGATAAAGGATGGTTCAATATATGCAAATCAACAGATTTAATGCATAACATAGGAAGTAATGACAAAAATATTATGTTCATCATAATAAATCCAGAAAAATCTTTGGCAAAATCCAACATCCATTCATAATAAAAATCCATGAAAGAAACAAAAGGGCATTATCTCAAGTTAATAATAGCCATTTATGACAAGTCCATAGCCAACATCAGGAACAAGACAAGACTCTCCATAATTACTACTCCTGTTCAGTGTAATACAATACTTGAAACATTAGCCAAAGTAATCAATCAAGAGAAAGAAATAGGGGCCAGGGAGATAGTTCAGTAGAATAAGTGCTTTCCTGGCAAATGCAAGGGCCAGAGTTTAGTCCCTGGTTCTACCAAAGACAGAGAGAGAGAGAGAGAGAGAGAGAGAGAGAGAGAGAGAGAGAGAGAGAGAGAGAGAGAGAGAGAGAGGAGATGTTTAGAGACAAGGAGGAGGCCAATACTATCACCCTTCACACAGACAACTCAAAAAATCCCACCAAAGGACTCCATGAATTATTAACCAAATTCAGCATAGTATTAGGATAGAAAATCAACACACAAAAATATATAGTGCTTACATACATCAGTAAAGAGCTCACCAAGAAAGAAATTAGGAAAACAATATTATTCACAATTGCATTGCAAAAAATTAAATAGTCAAGAATTAACCTAACCAAAGAAGTGAAAGACCCGTACAATGGAAACTGTAGTAATTTTAAAAAGGAGAACAGGGAGGACATTAAAAAATGGAAATACATCCCATATTATTTGCTTTTATTTAATGTAACACAAGTAGACATTAAAGAGATAATATTTAAAGACTCTTCTATACAAAACAAAAATGTTATATAACAATTATACACTAGCAATGGGTAACCATTTGTAATGATCTTAAAAGAATGGCAAAAGTGTTAAGAGTACAAGTAATAGACAAAACATATTCTGTCCTACAAGAAAAGACAAGTAGGCTGGAGAGATAGCTTGGCGGTCTAAGCACCTGCCTTCAAACCACAAGGACTCAGGTTTAGTCCCCTGTCCCACATACCCCAAATTCACTGTGCCAGCCATTGAAGTGGTAATTTATTGACATAGACACCATGAGGTGTATCACAGGCAGTTCCTCCTGGGAATGACATTCCATCAAGACACACTGCAAGCAACAAATATAAGTGAAATATGTAAATATTTTGTGTAAGGAAAATGTCTTAGTTTTTTCATGTATCTCTTCATTATCCTCGTCAGCCAAACATTCTAGAAATTAATTTAAAAGCAAAAAGCAGAGAAACATTAAACGTTGGCATTTTAAAAATGTTACCCCCAAGTAACTGCAAACCAAATATCTGATAAGGCAACAATATTCAGAACTTATAAAGAAGGGTTAGAACTCCATGGCAGAACGACCCAATTAAAGGAGGAGCAAAAGATATTTCTGAATAGATACTTCTCCAAAGACACAAAAATGGCCCACGAGTATATGAACCTGGCCCTACATCACCAATCATGAGGGAAATGCAATTTAACACCGCCATGACATGCAGCTGCACACTTGTAAGGGTGGCTCTTGTCAAAAATGATCCAAGACAGTAAGTGTTGATAGAGAAAAAAGGAGACTGCAGCACTGATGGTGGGAGCAAAGATGGGGGTAGTCATTAGGAAAACGATGTATGATGATCCTTAAAGAAGTTAAAAATAGACAACCCTAATCCCTAGGAATCTTCTGAGTTTAAAGCCAATGAAGATGAAATTATTACCTGGGAAAATATGTGCACTCCCCTGCCCATTGAAACATTATGTACGGCATCTAAGATATGAGAGCAACCTAAACATCCATCAACAAAGTAGTCCACAAGGAAAATGTGGTATAAATGTGTGTGTGTGTGTGTGTGTGTGTGTGTGTGTATTCACTTAACAAAAATTTCTCATACAAGACAAAAGATGGGTTTGGGGTGAGCAAGGCAGCTCAGTGGAATAAGTGCCTGCTTATGCAAGCACAGGGACCAGGGTTTGATCCCTGGCACCACATGCTGCGCCAGCCCACCTCCCCCCAGGTGCACTGAGCCAGCCACCTAGACCTGTCTTGGTGGTATACACCTGTGATCCCATCGCTGGGGAGGCCGAACAGGGGAGGATTGCTATGAGTCCAAGCTGCATAGTGAGACCCTGTACCCAAAAACAGAAAAGAGGCATCCCATTTTGAACGTTCATTTATGAATAGCAACTTCATTTGCATGTGAGCATCAGCAGTAGTCAGGAGTGCTCAGTCATCTTGGTTTGTGTGAACATAATGAGTCAGAATTTTAGTATTCATTAAAAAAAAATCCTACTGTTTGAAGATATGTGTCAGCCTTAAAGAAAAGATGCTGCCATTTGGAATAACATGTGTAGATGGGCCCAGAGGATTTTATGCTAAATGAAATAGAACAGGAAGACCACTAAAAGTATTATCCCATCTCATTTTCACATGGAATGATCAAGCACACAATGATAAAGGGTAAAAGAACAATTCCTGAAGGTAGAGTTCAGGAATGAAGTAAAAGAACCCAAGCTTTCAGATATATGGGGCAAGTTCCGAAGTCTAACATATAATGTAAAGACCAAAGTGGACAAAGTTGCTCTGTATTGGGGATTTTGTTAAACAAATACATTTAACGTCCTCTTGTCACAAAAAAGAAAGAGTGAGATGACAGACATGTTCTCCTTCACTACAGTAGCCGTTGTACTCTCTACAGATACTCCACATAATTATGTTGTAAATCTCAAAACCATGTTATTAAATTTATTTTTAAAATGTGCTTCACAGACAATATTCATCATCTGGAACAAATGGTGTTGTACAAACCAATATGTTGTACAAAAGGAAATTTATAAAGGATTGAATTGTTGGTTACAGTACCTTCAGAAGTCAAATGTAAAGTAGTGGTTGGAGAGCTGTATGAATGATAAAGTGCTTCATCTCAGGCCTACTGTGGCCTTAGCTACCAAACTTACCCGCTGGTTAAAACAAATTCAAACTCTGCCCTCCTTAGAGGATTTCAGGCATGAGTATAGGGTTCCCTGCAATGTTAACACTCCACACAATAAAAAGTTGAGGCTATAAATTTTGCTGCGCTTCCCGGCTAAATGTATGTTTTGAGTGGAGACAGACTGGCTGGAGTTGAAGTAGTTATAGCTTTGATTGACCGAAGCTCTATCGTTGCATCCCCCTTGAGAGCGAGCCAGTGGGCTGCTGTTCCAAGGTGTGAGGTAGGAGGGCCCTCTGACCTACGCCAGGCTGAGGGCAGCGAAACCCTGACCTAACGCATTGCAGTCCAGTGGACGTCGGGAGACCAGGGAAGCAGGGCATGTGCTAATAAGTCTGTTATGAGATTACTTTTCTCCGACCCTGAATTATTTCTGGGAAGTCCTATAGGAGAGCCACAGATAGGAAATCATTTGCGAAAAATATTTCATACTGTATTTAATGTGAAGGTGGATGGGCAACATTCACCCTGGATATGCGGATTTGGAGTACTCCTATTGGTTTGTCTTCCCTAGGCTTGAAAATGAAACTTGGCCAAAACAAATAAACAACATCAAAAACTCATTTGATTTTCTGCTTTTAATCAACTGCATGTGCTGGAGATGAATTTCGCTGGTGACCGAGTGGTTTGAACAGAGTTTAGGTCTCTCTGCAATTTCATTGGGAGATAATGAAAATATAATTGAAATCAATACGATTTTCTGGCCGTGAAATTTAAAAAAGGGATAACCAGTCTCATGTTAGTTTTTCATTAGCTTTCATTTGGTGTGTTTTTATTTACTTTCATGTTGGTAAATCTCGCCTAATGCTGTAATTATAGGAGTAGGACTGAATATGTTTTCCTTAACATCTGCGAAGAAAATGCAGTGTTTGATTTGTTTCGTTTTTAATTTGCAGTTTGGAAGAGGTTGATTAATCTGCTGGTCGAGTCATCTGTTCTGTCTTAAGTTACTCCCATTAGAGGTTGTTATAACCCATCTGTGTAGTTAACTGAAATTTTTGGCAACTACATGACTGTATAGATCTGTAACTATGTTAAAAAATATAGTTTCACATTTTAGATAGTGAGAACTTTTATAAATTGTCTCTGGGGGCTACATTTTGAATATGCTTGGGTGAACAGAAATTCCACTTGCTTGTTGCTCTTATAAGTTGCAATTATGCTAGTCCCCTTCTGTCATCTTGGCTTGTGTGTCCACAGCGACTCAGAATGTTAGTGTTCACTTTTAAAAATCCAAATATTTGGTTCTATTAAATCATCTTTGGAAACTTCTTGGTTCAACTATCTTTTGAAGGAGGATCCTGAGAGAGGAAGTGTGTACAGTTCAACATGTGCTCATCCACATCACCTTAATTTCTTTTCTTGCATTTGCAGGGCCGGTGGGGCCTTTCACAGCTAAGCCAGTGCTCTGTGACAGTAGCTGCTCACCTCCTTCTCATTACATCTTAAAAAAATTTTGTGTATTTGGTACAAGGTCTCATTATGCAACTAGGATTTAAAGTGATCCTACTATTTCAGCCTCCCCAGTGCTGGGATTACAGGTGTGCACAATCACACCTGGTCTGGGTGGCCAGCTTGGGGTGCTTGTGCCTGTATTGCATGAGGTAGTGGGGATTGAACCTAGGTCCCTGCGCTTGGCTAGGCAGGTACCTAAACCATTTAGCTATCCCCTTGTCAACCTGCTCCCTATCCTCTTCTGCAGGGAGAACCTGATAACCTCAGAATGTCAGCAGCTTGTCCTGATAAAGTTAAACCAAGGGACAGTGATCTTGGAAAATCTCAAGGGCAAGTTGTCAATGCCATGGTAAACTTCCAGAGGTCTTCCTCGCCAAATGTACAACTGTATCAAATAAAAATCAGAGTTGAAGAACTTAACCAGTTTTCAATTTGATTCACTCTTACAAAATGCTCAAAAAGGAACTTGACTTGCACTTAACTGTCACCATAAGTGGAAAATTATTAGAACTTGAACAGAGCTCAATAGTAAATTAAGTACACAAGGAGAATGTGGAGTGTAAGTTCGATGAACACCCAGAGCGATCCTCACCATGTCATGTCTTCCCACAACCTAGCAGGGTGAAAATTGAAAGCCCAAGTGAAATTTATACCCCATTGGTAGATATTTTTATCTCTGTGTATATATTGGATACAGTGAAAACTGACTAATTTTTCAAATATATTTCTGAATTTTGAGAATAGAATCTAGCCAGTTCCTATCTTCTAAAACAATAAAAATAATAACCATATAGAGACTACTTGGATCAAAACATTTCTTTGTAAAGTAAGCTTCTGGGTATGGCATTCAGATTGAGCTGGTTCTGTGAAAGCCCCAGTTCAATAAAGTTAACAAACTCTCTGTACCAAGTTTACTTTAAATGCCTATTAATTTTAAACACACCAGTAAATTTAATGTAACTATAAATACTGTGGGCTATTTTATGGCATTTATTGTGAACATGGTACTATTTGGGAAAAAAAGGTATTTTACACGTAAATATATCTTAACTTGAGATTTTCAGATCTTACTATTTACATAGATTTATAAGGTTTGTCAAAGAGTGTATAAATCAAAATCAAGTAGAAAAATATGTATAATACTGTGACAATTATACTGTAAATGAATTCCTTATGTCTAAGACTGTTCTTTCTTAAGCAGATGAAGATTTAGGATAGTGACAGTTTTAGCTTTTCTCCTGAGAACAACACTCATCTTATTATTGGTGCTTAGAAACTCTTAAATATAAAATACTCCTTAGAGCATAGTATAACCCGACATTTATTTCTTGCAGACTTTAGTTTTCACATACTTTTGCCCACTATTAAATAAAAAATATATATCTTAAGAATAATGTACCCCTACCCCCCTCATGCAATCACCTGCAAGATATAAACATTGTAAACCATTAGGGTTTCAGCCCCCTCATCTCCATGGGGCCCAGGGAGCTCCTGTTTGGTTGACTGGAGAGAAAGAATGACTGACACTGAAGAGGACTCCCAAAAAGAGCTTTTGGGTCAAGGCAGCTGAAGTCAGGATGTTACTCAATGGTCATTGTTCACAGCCATCTTTAAAAATGACATCGCTTGAGTGAACTCAAAGAAATGGTGGCATGTGACTTAAGACAAATGCTTATCTTTATTAGCCCAAAGTGGGCTCCAAAGGACACTGGTCAATGTGCAGCTTCCAAGATTTCCAGTCCAATTAGGTCAACGTGGCTTGTACAGGGTGCTCTGCGTGGACCTGTGTGGGGGAGACTCAGAGAGCTTTGCTGTGGAGACCTGCTTTGGCTTTAATGGTTCTGACACAGGACCTCAGAAAACATATCCGGCAGTAGAGCCAGGATATCTGATGCAAACAGCAGGTAGCATCTTTGCTGTCCTTTGTGACAACACATTCATTATTAAATTTCTGTATCTTGAATTGGTCATGCCAAAAGGATCTTGAGAAACTCCATTCTCTTTTACTATTCCCCAAGTTCACAAAACTTTTCTATATATTCAGTCCTCTTTCTCCTGTCATTTCTGAATTTAATTTGCTATGATTTTGCTTTTGCTTTTGGCTTTGGATCTTTATTTTGAAGAACAATTGTGTATTTTTGTTTTTCTTTATTTTTTTTTTTTTGAGACAAGGTCTTGCTTCATAATTCAGGCTGCCCTTGAACTTGCTGTATAGCCTAGACTGGACTTGAACTCAGGGCGATCCTCCTGCATCAGCTTCCCAAATGCTGGGATTACAGGCACATATAGTTGTGTAATTTAACGTTTAAATAGTTATGTTAAAGTTGTGGGTCACCTGAGATGTTCTAATGGAGGTTTTGTGTCTGTATGCCCCATGGTGTGGAGAAGAGGGGGAAGGAAGGCAGAGATGAGGACCTGGGACTCTTCAGACCACGCCTGTCCAGCACAAGGCTCCTAGTACCTGGATTGTTTAAGAGGCAACAAAATGTGGGGAGGCTCATGGTGGTCCTCCAGGAAGGTCACCAGCTAGAAGTACCCTGTAGCTCAGAAAACCTGGACTTGAAGCTCAAGCATAGCCTGCACTTCTGGAGAGGCTTTTAAAAAGCCAGTATTTGATCCTGGGGTGAATAGTTTTGACAATGGAGGGCATCTTGTGATTTGATATTCTCACTCTAAGAACCTGCAGCCATGTTTGATAATCTTTGCATTTGGAAGGTTTTGAAATTATACTTTGTGAGACAATGGACAGCAGAAGCGAGGAGGATTTCAGATCAACAGGTATAGGCAAATAAATAATAATTGACTAGTGTGTTTTGTGCAGGCCATTACATTAAAACAAAATTTAGCAGTTTAGATAAACTGGTAGCTAATGTTTTGTTTTAACAGGAATAATCACCTTCATTATGCAGACTGTCACATTTAAAAAAATACTTCCATTTTTCAGTTCCATCTGCATATTAGTTAGGGTTCTCTAGAGGGACAGAATCAAGTTAAAATATAAGTATAACTACACAAGGGGATTTATTAGGTAGGCTTACAGGATCAGAGGTGAAAAAAACTACAACGGCCACGTACTGTAGAGCTATAGGGGCTGGCAGGGTCTCATCCCAAGAGAGAAGCTACAGAATAAGAGGGGTAGAGGATACAACACAAGTCCAAGCCTAGAGGCCTGAAGGCTCAGTGTATATTCTGCAAGTCTGCCCTGGAAGGCTAAAGAAACTGGAGGCCAAGTCCAAAGGCAATGCCAAAGAGGGCAGCTCTTCCCACAAGACCATACTTTTCCCTTCTATTCTGCCCAGGCTATAAGCTTATTGGTTAGTTCCACCCATATTGAACACACGTCTTCCCCTTCAGTTTTCTGGGCCATAGTCAATTCTCTAGGCACTCCCAAGGCTTCACCTTTCAAACTTGATAGGTAGTTCTTACTCAGGTCGAGTTGATATCCCACAATTAACAGTCACAACCTTTAATGAACTTTCAAGTTGTCAGCCCATCTTTATAAGTTAAAAAAACAAAAACAAAACAACAACAACAAAAACAAAGCTTGAACAAACTGAATGAGTTAAGAAGCTGTTTTCAGGATCATAGAGATAACTCAGTGGTCTAAGTGCCTGCCTAGGCAAGTGCAGGGACTGGGGTTCAATCCCACTACCACATGCTGTTCAGGTCCTGCCCTGGGCGCGCCAAGCCAGCCACCAAGACTGGGTGTGCTGGCATATGCCTATAATCCCAGTGCCGGGGAGGATGAAACAGGAGGATCACTATGAGTCCTAGCTGAGTAGTAAGATAGACCCTGTACCAAATACATAAAAAAAAAAAAGATAAATTGTTCTCAGATATGAAGACAAGTGGGCCCAAGACAAGCCACTGCCACCAAAATTGGAGAAGCAGACTCGTATTTTGGGCATCACAAGCCACCTCCACAGCAACCAATGTCATGGCAGGGTTACCTTGAACTGGAGTTAACGAATTGCAGGAAGTCACTGTGGACAAGACTGAGTGCCCAAGGCACTCCATCACTGGAGTCCAAAGGTACCTGAACTGTTTTTCGTGGTTAAATATTGGGCGGGCAGAATCTTGGTTTCCTAAGAGAGGGACAGAAAAAAGAATTACTTTCAAATATTCCCAAGCAATATGCTCTTTATCAGGCCAGTCCTCAGAAGAGACTGCCTAGAGAGGGTTTAGCCTGCTCGGGTGAAGCAAAACATCCAACTTCAGCCAGATTAAGACTTCTGCCTGAGAAAGCTCGATAGTGCGATGGAGTAGTTTTAAATACAAATAGTATATAATTTCATATCTCATATAGCCCTGTAATCATTTAGAAATCCACCCACTGTAACATTTCTCTTCAATTCATCTTTCATTATTTCTACACTCCAGAGCCAAATACTCTTAGTGTATGAGTGGAGTATGGAGCTCTCAAACCACCTTTAATTAATACGCACACTCACGCAGGACCCATGAACAGAAGCAAGTTAGATTATGTATGGTCCTTGAAGAACTCAAGATGCATTCTGCTGACATAATCACAGTCAGCATCTCTGGAGTGACCCTTGATTTATGGGAAATTAATATTTGGGATGTGTGAGCACTGCTCTATCTTTCAGGATGATAGGTTTGGAGAGAATGATTGAGCTTTCTTAAAGACTTATGAAAGTATCACATTGGATTTGGTACGTTAAAAAGTAATACTGAGATAACAGATGCCAAGCATGTTATGAATTTACTTCTTTTTTTTGGAAATAGGGTCTCATTCTATAGTGTGTGGCTGGCCTTGAATTCACAAAGATCATGCTGCCTCTGCCTGCTGAGTGCTGGGATCACAGGCATGTCTCACTATGCTCTATGATATAATTTTTATATTTATAATATTTTCACATGCATATGTATGTCCATATTCAGGTTAGCATCTGATTTATATGCTCATTGCCAGTCAATTTGCTCCTGGATAAGAATGGGAATGAATTAAGGAACCACATGAATAGCTTTGTCAGAAAAATAGAAATTCCTTTCAATGAAAATTCGTGCCAGTCTTGTTTCTTATCTGCTCTACAACTTACAGAAGTTGCTACTTAAGAAGCTCCCATTGATGCAGTACTGCTACAGGAGTGTTTCTGTACTGTGTACACATAACATATTCATTTAATGTTTTTCAGCTGAGAAGTAACTGTTTACTCATTGAACATTGTATTCGCAAAAGACATGTACAATTAACACCCAGGTCTGCTTAGCATACAATAATAAATTTAAGTTAATCACCCAAAAGAAAAGAGCCTGGCATTTTAGTTTTTTGGAAATACTGAGAATAGCTTACTTTCAATGGACCTAGAGACTAAGTATTTGTATGATGTGTGCATGTTTTCAGATTTTAACCAGAGCTGAGCATGAGATTAGAAGGATTAGGAAAAGACAATAAATAAAATATTAATATTCAGAGGAAGATTGCTGAGGTCTCTCTCTCTCTCTCTCTCTCTCTCTCTCTCTCTCTCTCTCTCTCTCAATCTTTCATAAAAGGGAAGGGCACTAAGAGATGAGGAGGGCAGGAGGGGGAGGGAACAGGGCTTAAAAAAGAATTAAGATGTGATGTTCTCACACCAACTTCCCACAAGTAATGTAATTGTTAGAGACTAGAAGTATGTACTAATAAAAAATGTCTTTATTTTGAGATAAGGTCTCACTAAGGTGCCCAGGCTGGGCTCAAACTTATGATCTTTTTTTTTTTTTTTTTTTTGTCTTTTTGAGACAGGGTCTCACTATGTAATTCAGGCTGGCCTTAAGCTCACTTTGTAGCTCAGGCTGGTCTTGAACTCACAACAATCCTCCTGCCTCAGCCTCCCAAGTGCTGGGATTACAGGCATGCGCCACCATGCCCAGCTATGATCTTCTACCTTAGTTTTCCAGTGTGCTGGGATTACAGGGCTATGATTTTTCTATTGAATACATATCCTGTATGATTTTTTCTTTCTTTTTTTTATTGGTGACGTTATCTTTTAATTTTTATAGGAACATGCCTTATAATAAAGCCCATGTGTTTTTTTTTATTTTTTATTTTTTTGTATGATTTTTTCAAACATTTACTGACCCACAAATTGTAGGTGACAATTAGAAAAACCTACTGAAGGACTATAGATTTCAGATTAAGTTCAGAAAGGTATTAATCAGAAAGGATGAAGTAAAAAGCTCCATGCAAAACAGCTAGAGTGACAGTGACCTGTATTTCACCTGGTTTAGGGTTATTGTCACTATGCAGAAATCATGTGTAATTATCACCACACTATCAGAATATCAGAGTATAACAATGCTCATAATAACAATCTAGTCTTTCAATTTGTATTAAAAGTCTTTTCAAAGTGCCTTCATCTTTCTTTCTTTCTTTCTTTCTTTCTTTCTTTCTTTCTTTCTTTCTTTCTTTCTTTCTTTTCTTTCCTCTCTCTCTCTCTCTCTCTCTGTCTCTCTCTGTCTCTCTCTCTCTCTCTCTCTCTCTCTCTCTCTGCATTCTTAGGGAAAGGTCTACAGGGTATTCTGGGTCTCACTACTAGATCAGATATGATGGCCTCCTAAGAGCTGGGATTACAGATGTGTATCTCCATGCCCAATCTCAATTGCTGTTTCAGCATGCCCCAGGGGCAGGGCCAGCACAGCAGGCCCAGGGATTGAACACCCAGATCCTGCACCTGCTTGCAGGTGCTTTAATCCGCTGAGCTATTTGGCCAGCCCTCATTTCTTATTGATTTATTTTTATCAGATGCTTGTAATGCATGCTAATTACATTCATCTTGAGTTTATTATTCACTTTAATCTTTCCTGCCCTTCCCAAGACTTAATCCAAGTTAAGGCTGACTTGTCCCATTTCATGGACTAGTGAGTCAAGACCCAGACTAGCTGTTACTTGCTCTAGGTTGGTAATGCCAGTGGCCCTGCAGTCAGCAAGACTTCCAGAGAGATCCTGTCCCTTTATTTTCTTCTTTTTATAAATGTCAGGTAGACTTTTCAGAGGGTAACTCTTTAGCTTCCTAACCTGGATTAGTTTTTGTTGTTTTACAAGCAAGTGGGGAGGGGGCCCGATGGAGGATGTGTTCTTTCTTTACCACCCCTTCACTGGACCCCCAAGTATAGATTTCCTGTTTTGATAAGAAGAGCCTGCTTCCAAGAAGCAAGGGTGGGAGTGGCATTGTTGAACAGGAAGTTGCAAGTCTGTCTTCTGCCAGCCGTGTGAAAGGCGCCTTAGTTGTTGGTCCTCAAGCAGTTGCTGGCCTTTCCCAATGTGTTTTTAGGGGCAAATAACTCCAAATACTTTACAAGGGGAATAGCTTGCAGATGTGGGTATGATAACCTACAAAGCATGACTTAAATACAGTAATTGTCTCGAGCCTGCTCTTAACTGTGGCGACAGAGTTTCTACTATGTCATTAGGGGAGAAATTATGAAGTCTTGGAACACAGTGGGCCAAGTGCTGGCATCAGCTGTCTCTCCTGTGTTTTTTAACAGAGTTAATTGGCTTTTAACCAAAATGATGAGACCATGAGGTTAAAGCACATGGAAATAGGGGAAAATTACAACAAATGGAAGCATCTGAAAGTTCCAAAAAATTAATAGTGTAGAAATAATTAGCTTATCTCTTTGTGCTCAAATCATTGGCTCTTTTATTGTGATTTTGGTTATCTTCCTCCTTGCGATACCTTCAGTTTAAAGTGAATGGTTTCACCTTGCACTGTTTCCTCAGCCTGGTGCCCTCACTCGCCTTGCAGAGTCAAGGAGGAGAAGCTCCACAGAATCAAGGAGTTGCAGATGC
Source organism: Ctenomys sociabilis (assembly GCA_004027165.1). Classification (NCBI taxonomy): domain Eukaryota; kingdom Metazoa; phylum Chordata; class Mammalia; order Rodentia; family Ctenomyidae; genus Ctenomys; species Ctenomys sociabilis. The sequence goes on from PVKA01007120.1 coordinate 15,264, forward strand.
CATAGGAAATAGAACCATGTGTGACTAATAGTTTCTGTCACAGACAGAGCTGTGATTTGGGGGCTGCATGGCCCTAGATTTTGTCCTTAAATGTAATATAATCACTGGGCACCTTGGGTCTCCTCAGTCGTGCTGCACCTGTCATGGTTAGCTAGTTTGTTGTCTTGGCTGATTTTCTCTGAACAGTATTCCTCTTGAAAAATAATTCCCAAAGGTGAACACAATACTTCCAATGTGATCTGACTAAATCAGAAGACAATAGGGCTGTTATAGCCATGAAAATATCTTACCAGCTGTGTAGTCACCAATTGTATTAGTGTCTTGGTGACCATTTCATTTTCGTGACTCATGCTCCATATGTGGCCTAGGTTATTTTCATATAGCACTCAGCAATGTAGTCTAATTTGAGGTTCTGTCACAAGGCCCCAACCACCCCAAAAATATCTCCCTGCTAGACTGTCTGGAGCTGTAGTCTCAATCTATGTGGTCTGATATTCCTCCACTGGAATACTCCTGTGGGCTCAATTACTGTGGTTGGGGGAATGAACTGAGTCTAGGCTGCTCCTGTTGTTAGAATGCTAGAATTGCTAACGCACTGGTGCAGAGTGGCTTTTCCATTGCTTGAACTAATATTGATTGATGGCTTACCTTGTGCTAGGGGTGTTTTAGGCATTGGTGGTCAAACAATGAACAAAAGAGTTGAAACTTTCTGTCCTAATGAAAGTAATGTTGGAAAACTAATAACATAAATGATAATGAAGCAGGTGGTAATAAATATTGTGGAGAGAAAATTAGAGCAGAAGGGAAGAATGGAAATGGTAGGAGGGAGATGGTTTGGGTTGGAAGTAAAGTGGTCATGAGCATCTCACTTAGAAGTGGAGACTTAGATAAAGCATGGGAAGGGATGTGGGAGGAAGACACAGGAGGATATGGGGAAGAGCATGAAGGTTGTGGGCTAATAGGTGTTAGGGCAGGGACAACATTCTTGGCACAGGTAAGGACCAGCAGTATAGAAGCAATGGCTAGACCAATGAATGATGGGAAAATGACCACTGGTGAGTAGGAAAAGCATGGAGCCCCAGTTGTTTTGGACAGTGAAGTTTTGTAAGTTGGAAGGAGTTGGTGGCCTTGATAAGAGAAATTTCATAAAGATGGGTAAGATGCAGGTCTTGAATGGAGCAGATATGAGAGAGCATATCAGGAGAGAAGGCTACCAGTGGCAAGCAAAGACATATATTTTAGTGTGTGTTGCTGTAAAGAAGAGCATAGAACACAGAAAGGATGGAACCACAGGGAGAGGTGAGGCAGAACAGGATTATTTTTAAGAAGAGAGAATTACAGCATATATTGTCTATGGAAATGACCCAGGAATGAAGGATTTTCAGTTAACTGTCCATCATTAAGATCTTGAGTGAATAAGACCCAGAGCAAACATGTCAGGTGTGAAGAAGAGTCTAGTTATTAGAATTTATCACAAGATGGCAAAGTGTAGTGGAAAAGGAAGCCCTATGGTAGCTGACCTGAGTCCATTGGCTATGGACAAGAGACCTGGCAGGTACTAGGAAAGTGGACCTCTTCTCCTGCATCACACCAGTGCTGGATCTCACCCAAGAATACTGAAATTTCTACTCTAAGAAGATATAAATCTAATTTGCATCTTTTCCTTTTGTCAGCCACCCAGTAAACCAATGTGTATTTTTAAACTATCTCCTAATCTCAATCTAGTTTCTCCTTTTATCCAATTCACACTTGTGTCTTACTTTGTTATTCAAGATCTGTGACACAGGTAGTTTTCTAATTATGTAGTTCACTTTCTTATAGTGTTGGTTTTCCTCTAACTCCTTATTTGTTTTTATTACTTTTCTTTCAAGTTTAAATGTCAGTTGGACATAAATAGCACCTTATTTTCTGCTCTGATATAATTTGCCTGAGAGCCATCCAGTTATCTGGGATGCCTGTTCAATAGGTGACTCACTCTTCCTGTTGGAGAAGAGCAAATGTAGAGTCCATCCATCCATCATCTATTCATTATCCATCCATCCATCAACCATCCATCCATCATCCACTCATCCATCAATCCATCCATCTATCATCCATCCATTAAACATCCACCCACCCATTATCCATCCATCCATCCATCCATCCATCCATCCATCCATCCATCCATCCATCCACCCATCCATCCATGCATCCATCTATCTATGCATCGATGCATCGATGCATCCATGCATCCATTCATCCATCTGTCATCCATCATTCATCCATTGGGTATTTAACCTTGTATCTACTGGCATTGTTTCTAGCACTTGGAGACCAAGATATACATTTCTCCTTACATTGTAAAAAGAAGACAGAAAGCAAAGAAGTAAATCAGAAGTTCACATAAGTATAACAAGTACAATGAAAAGAAATAACACCCAGAATAACATGGAAAGAACTGGTCACTTTTAAGTAAAGTGCCTCAGTTTCTAATTATTTTACTCCCTTTACTAGACACTATGCTTCCAGTCCTCAAATGGGTAGGGAATGGGACACTGTTGGTATCCATAACATTATTTGTCCCTACATGCTCCTGGACCTGTCTGTGCAGTGAAAGTGAGAACTCAGTATAAACAATTAAAACATGGTGAGTGATAAATCCAAATTTTCATTATAGCAAAAGATACATTGTGTCAGTATACTCTCCCTTGCACAGAACCTATTTACAACATTGTTCTTGCCACTTTCTGTAGCAGGTCTAGAAACTTGCTTTCTTGAGTGTCTTTACTTGTGCCTTTGTGGCTGCCTTGATATCCTGATTTGGTTCAGGATGTACCTCTCTTGGTTGGTCTGAATTTGGAGAGGGACTAGGAGCCTCACAGTGCCAGCCCTGGTGAATAAGGTGGATGAAGACCCCCTGTAATGTTCTCATATGCTTGCTCTTCTGTTAGAGGCAGGAGGACTCGCTGCTCGTATCAAAGGCAGCAGCACTCCCTGCATGTTTGGGTCACATCTCATAAAGACATCACAAAAGAAGACTTCCTGGACTGATTTGGAAAGTAGCCAGAGTGATGGGCTAAATGTGTTCAAGGTGAGGAGATGTATTTTGAGGTGGTCAATGGCAGCATGTCTTTTATTATAGTAACATTTTTTTAATGCATTTAGAACAGTGTCTACAGGGTCTCACTACACAGGTCAGACTCATAGTGATTCTCCTGTTTTCAGCCTCCTGAGCACTGGGATTGCAGGTGTGCACCACCACATCCAGTCTCAATTGCCATCTCAGGGTGCCCCAGGGGTGGAGTTGGCACAGAAAGCCGGGATTTGAACCCAGACTCGGTGCTCTGCCTAAGCAGACAGTTTAATCTGCTGAGCTATCTGGCCAGCCCATGTAATAACTTTTCAAAATGTAAACATATCAGATTTGTTATTATGCTGCATACAATTGTGTTTAGGAAGTCTGAGACATAATTCTGAGAATTTAGCTAGAGTAGTAATCAGATAGAAATAGATATTAGCAGTTGGGTATTTTCCTTATTTTTCTGAAAAAAAAATTCATTAGGGCTGGGGGATAGCTTAGTAGAATAAGTACTTGCCTGGCAAGTGCAAGAGTCTGAGTTCAATCCCCAGTTCTGAAAAAAAATTATTGATTTGTTTGGTAAAGAGTCTCTCTATGCAGCTTGAACTCATAGTGATCCTCCTGTCTCAGCCTCCTCAGCACTGGGATTACAGGTGTGCACCACTACACCTGGTTTCTGTGGCCAGTATGATACTGGGGATTGAACCCAGCTCCTTGCACTTGCCAGGCTGGCACTTAAACCACTGAGCTATCTACCCAGTCCACGTACTTTGGTGTTTTCCTTCTGATGCTTGGGGAAATCTAGCAATTCATGGAATCTTTCCTTTCTTCTTTGGCTCAGGAATTCTGCCCTGGGCATATGGAATAAAAGAGCTTTAGAGCCCTGGGCAAGCTTGGGGAGTGGAAGTGAGTGCTGCTTAAATGTTTATTTATTTATTTATTTTGCTATCAGGGATCATACTGAGCACCTTGGAGTTGCTAGGCAGACAATTGTGCTGCTGAGCTATCTCCCCTTTTCTGGTTGAGGGCTTAGAAATCATTATTGATTATAAACATTGTGTGACAGGAAGGATTTTAGTTATAAATAAGCATGTAAGGTGGCAGAACTTGATGATTTGCCCACTTGGGCATTAACACATTTGTCTCCCCTCCACACCTACAGCTATGGAAGAACAAAGCCAACTTGATTGATTGAGGCCAACATTTCTAATTCAATTCTCTATCATATTAAATTATACTGAGGAGAGAATAATTTCATGTCTATAATTCCATGACAGATTATGAAATATTAATTTGAACAAACATCAGTTTCCAAGATATGTTGGAAACTCAAATACAGGGCAACAAAACCTTTTGTAGTCACTGCAACAAGAGCCATAAAAATGCCATGATGAAGTCTAAGGGGAGAATTTTTTTTTTCTGTATTTTAGGGAAGGGCCTACAGGGAGTTCAGGGTCTCACAGCTAGATTGGATTCCTAGTGATTTGCCTGTTTGTAGCCTCCCAAGAGCTGGAATTATAGGCATGCACCACCATGCCCAGTCTCATTTGCTGTCTCATCATGCCCTTGAGGGTGGGGGCGGCACTAGAGGCCTGGGGATTGAATCCCTGACTCCTGCTTGCAGGCACTTTAGTTCACTGAGCTATTTGGCTGGCCCTAGGGGAGAATATTTTGAGGAAGCACATTTTCTCATACAGCTTATGAGTGCCAGGACCCCCACGTATGTGGAGGAGGAACCATACATAGTTTTAAGCACTTTCTACTTGTCAATGATGTTTTTTGTGTTTCCGAATGGAATAGAGCAAAAATAGATCCTCCAGTGGATCTGTGTGATTTAGACTGAGTTTCAGTTCGACTCTGTGGCTGGCATTTGTCTTCATCTTCTCCCTGGAGTGTCACCCAAGGCAGCCAAGGCTATTCCATGCACAGAGGGTTGGTGGACAGTGAAAGCAGTTCCTTTAGAGTTTACAGTTCAGTTCCATGTAGCCTAATTTAATCATGGGCTCACAGTGGGTAAAATTACCCTTTCCTGCAAAGTGAGGTTTAAATCTCTCAGCTGTACTTCTGCTTGGTTCCTTCTTGTGTGTAGCTTGGGTTTTGTTAGTCTTGCTAATGGCCCTAAGCCTTAATCACTCCCATCTGTTCAATATTACATGGTAATTTGGTAGTGAAAGAGTACCAGGCTAGGAGCCAGTTTGATTTTAGTCCCTAATTAGCTGTGTGACTCCAACGAGATGGTTCATCTCCCTCTTGGTTTGTGGCCTCCTCCTTTTGGACTTAGCATTCTCTGACCTCCCTGATGGGAAGGGAGAGGAGGGAGCTATAGCAAAGTGCTTCAAGTCTTCATAGTAAGGACACAAGGTGGAGATAAGGGAAAGGGAGCACAGTGGTCTTAGCTCAATGCAGACACACAGTAGAGCCCTCCTGCTTTGGGATCTACCCCCCCCCCCACACCGAATAATGAAGAGCAAGCTCCTGGTTCCGCCAAACTTCTGAGTATCCACCTGGGCTCTGACTTATTCCCTTTTCCTTTCCAATACTCATCTCCATTGTCTTTTTTTCCATCACATCACCCTTCTCCCAAACCTGTCCCAAAGCATACACATGCACTTGTAGCTGCATTATATTCTATCTTGTCCTATAAGTCCTGCAGTTACTGCTCCATTTTACAACTGCCCACTGTTTCTCAAGCATCCATCTACCTCTGCTGCCTGAGGGAAACCCTCCACCATGCTCCATGATCCTGCCTGCTGGTGTATCACATGCCTTTCTTATTGCTTATGCTCACTTCAGTCTCATAGAAATGGTCATGATGCTATAGGTACTATGTTACATTACTAATTTTAAAGGGTCTTCACCTTTGAGCACAGTAGAGTATAATTTGACTGTATCTTTTCTATGAGTTTTGTATGTCCTAGACTGATAAATGCTTTCTTTAAATTTTTCTCTGCCTTGCTACTACTTTTCTCTAGGGCCCCAATGTTCATGCAAATGACCCCCTTCATATTTCCAATACTGTGGGTGCATGTGTTTGGTTTTGTTTCCCCTGGAGACCTCCCTCTGGCAATCCCCTTTGCTGGATTTCTGAATCTGAAGTGCTGCTCCATAGGTCAGCTACCCAGCAGTCATCTGGGGATGTCCTTTCACTATCATTTGATGAACCAAATGTGATTGAAGAAATTTTAACTGGCAGTCACTTATGGGTGGTTCATATTGGAATCAGGAGAGATGGAAGCAGGAAGACTGATTCAGGAGGGTTTTGCAAAGTTCCACCTTGAGATAATTAGCGCTGCAGATGGATACATATAGTTCACTAAGAATATGTTCAGAAAAACAATTATCTTCTTCCTGTGTCAGTCAGGGCTTGATCACGTGAGCAATCACTGAATTTGAGAGGATAAAATATTGATTTTCTAACTAGATTTTATGCAGTTGTGGGAGACAAAGGGAAGTTGAGCTGTTAAAAGATTTACCAGTTAACTGGAGAAGCCAGGCATGCCCAGACACTTAAGCAAGAGAGTGAGGGGCTGGGAAATTTGTGGGTCTTCAGGCTCCTTTCTGGGGATGCTCTTGGGGCAGCTGCTCATCATGAGGGCAAGCAATTTGGAAGACTGGGGAGCAGAGGAGAGCCAGGCTGGGCTGATCTTCTGAGCATCTCTAACCTGTCACTTGTTACTTTTGTGACTTCCACCAAGCAAGGAAGACTTCTCCAGTGTCTCCCAAATTCCATACGAGTGTCCTTTTTGGCTAACTTCTACCAGAAAGCATCTAGATGAGAGGAAAACAGTGCCTCTGGACAAGTTGATAACTGATTTTCACAGGCTGGATTGGGCCTTTTCAGTCCCCAAATTTACATGTTGATGTACCTCATGATATGACTGCATTTGGAGACTGGTTCTTCAAAGAGGTAACTAAGTTAGATGAGGTCATTAAGGTGGGGTCTAAGTCATGTAGCTCACGTCCTTTTATGAAGAATCCACTAATTGTTTAGGACACAGATGGAAGAGTATGTGATGACAAAGAGAGAAACCAACTGCACGCTGAGGAGAGAGCCTTCTGAAGGTATTGATCCTGCAGATAACTTGATTTTGAACTCCAGCATCAGAAACTGTATGAAAACAAATTTCTGTCATTTTAGGCAGTTTTGTCTGTGGATCCCTAGTAAGTTACTACAATGGTTAGTCCAGCACAGTGTCTCATATGCCATGTGGCTTTTAATATTGTCAAGCATCTCAAGCTATTAATAAAAGCAAACACCAATACAGCTAATACATACAGTGACACCATATGCTAGTCAGTGTCCCAAGTACTTCTCTTATATTAATCTATACAACAGTCCTGCAAGGTAGATGCTATTCCTTTATTCTCTTTTACAGATGAAGAACACAAAGCACAGCTCATGCGACTTCTGTAAGTCACCCCACGCACCAGCACAGTGTCCAAGCCATGCGGTAAGCCCTTACCTTCTGACTCAGCATTCTTGCCTGCCTCAGCACTTTCCGTCTCCCTGGGCAGCTGACCTTTCTTTCCACTTTTACGGCGTCATTCGCATTTCTCAGCCCTGTCTTCCCCTTTGCGGGTTATGAATCTAACTTCCTTGTCCTCTCGGTGAATTTCTGCTTTTGTTCACAGGGGAAATCTGTGAGGGAACCGTGTATATTCCCTAAGGTACACAGGGCGACATGCTTCCCGGGGCTGTAGCAGGGTTGTGACACTGAGTTCACACTCCCGAGAGAGCAAAGCCTTATTCCGGAGCAGCAGCTCATCATGTGGGAAAGGACTGTTCAGATGGCGCCAACGAAAGAGGTACTCAACAGTCCTTTCTAGATTAAATTTCCAAGTCACTCCTGGTTCAAAGAGGTCCCAGGCTAGGGTCATGTGATGATGACTCAGCGGCTCCGCCTCCACTGCTAAAAATTATGCTTTTCTGGGTCTTCTTTTGTTTGAGCCCAAATTCACTGAAATCTATTTGAAACAAAAAGATAAGGCTATTTCAGCACATGAGAGACTTTTGCCTGCTTCCAAAGGGAAAGAGTACACTGTCAGCAGAGGTGAAGGGGCTGCTTCTGCTCCTGTTGCCAGTGAGCTTGAGTTCTAATTATTTACCCAGCTTCTAGAAACAGGGCTCTACTTGGGCCTCCGGAGTGAAGTAAAAAAAAATTCCCTTTGTGACATTAAAACACGCAAGACTTTTACATTTTAAGAGTTGTCTTAACACTTTTCCACTCATCTCGATAGTGGAAATTCTAGACACCAAAACTATGTAAGATTTAAATCATATAAATAATAATAATAATAATAATAATAATAATAATAATGATGACGATGATGATGACAACAAAAACTATCATTTAATGAAGACTTGTCATATGCCAGATGCTGCTCTGAATACTTTATATGTTTCTCTTTAGATTTTCATAACAGTTACGAGGTAGACAGCATTTTTGTCTTCCTTTTACTAGTAAGGATACTCAGGTTCAGAGCCTCAAAGGGATTTACAGGACTAGTGAATAGTGGATCTCGAACTGGAACCCACACCACCTACCTTTAGAACCCTTGCTCCTAACCTCTGTGTGCTCCTATCCTGAGGAAAGATGATGAAAATGAGTGAAACAGATTTTCCTTCTCCTCTTTTCCTTTGTTTTCTTCCTCCTTTCCTCCTCTTCCTCCCTTTCCCCTTCATCATCTTCTTTTCCTTCTTCCTCCCTTCCCTCGTCATCCTGTCTTCCTCCCCTCCCTCTGCCCCTCTTCTGCTTTCCCCTCCTCCTCCCCCTCCTGTTCTTCTTCCTTCCTTTCTGCTAACAGTTTACTTTTGAATCTAAACTCATGACCTGTGTGGTTGTTCCACTGTGGGCCAGAGGAAGGAGGCTCAGCAGAATGTGGCTTCTTTTATAGATCTTCTCCCTCCCTAACCTCCAGGTTAAGACAGGCAAGTTCTGAGTGGTAGGACTGGGACAGTGTGGAATGGCTAGGTTGGTGAGCACAGAGCACCGCGTTTGACCCACGCCCCTGGCTAGTGAGGCAGGCATATGTTTTATTTATTTTTTTACCATTAACAAAAATTTTATTTATTTATTTTTTATTTTTTTCAAATTTCTGCTACTTTTTATTTATTTATGTATTTATTTTATGTATTTATTTTTTATTTTATTTTTTTATTTTTATTTTTTTCATTTATTTTTATTTTATTGAAATACAAATGTCAATCAGACAGTTTCAAGACACCTTAACCATACACATTCGATGAATTAATTCATTGCAAACTGTTTTCATAACGTTTTGGTATTGTACAAGGTACATACATGATATTATATTTACAGATATTATTTTAGCAGATATCTCTTATCAGTGAATTAAGAGTGTAGCTGTTTACTTATCTTATTTTTTATACCTTATTTTTTATTTTATTGAACTATAAATGTCAATCACACAGTTTCAAGACACCTTAACAAGACAGATTCGAAAAATTAATACATTGCAAACTGTTTTCATACTGTTTTGGTATCGTACAAGGTGCATACATGATATTATATTTATAGATATTATTTTAGCAGATGTTTCTTAGGCATATGTTTTATTAGTATACACATTTGCAGCATGTACGGATTGTGCTTTGCACAGAGGCTTGTACAGGTATTGAACACTTCTTAATTCCTTAATTCCTCCCACCCTTCCCTGCTTTCTTTAATTCCTGTCCCCCTTCCCATTGGAACAATTGTTTTAAAAATTCCCTTTTTCCCCTACAGAATGGGGAAAAAATTACCATCCTTTCCTCAGAAAGGGACTAACATTTAGAATACATAAAAACTAAATAAATCAGATCTCTCAAATAAAAGGCCCAATTAAGAAATAAACATTTGAAAAGAATCTATGGATCTTTCCAAAGATCTATAGATTCTCAATAAATACATGAAAAATGAGTTAACATTATTGGCCAATAGAGAAATGCAAATTAAGACAACCTTGAGACTCACTCTTACCCCAAACAGAATGGCTACCATCAACAAACCAAAGACAACAAGGGTTGGCTAGGCTACAAGGGAAAAGCAACTCTTCTACCCTGTTGGTGGGAATGTAAATCAGTACAAACAAGATAGAGACCCACATGGAGATTCTTCAAAAAGCCAAAACTATAAATTCCATTTGACACAGTTATTCCCCCTCTAATAATCTTCCCTGGAGAGTGAAAGGCACCATATTATAATGATACCTGTACACTCATGTTTGTAGCAGCAGAATTTGTAACAGCTAAATCATGGAGTAGTCTACATGCCTTTCCACAGATGAATGGACAAAGAGAATGTATATACAGTGAAGTGTTACTCTGCCACAAAAAGGCTAAACTTGAGGCACCTGTTGTTAAATGGAGGTACCATCATATTAACTGAAATAAATCAGATGCACAAGCTGAAATATTGCGTAGCTTTTCTTTTATGAGAAACACAATATAGAAATAAAGAGAAAAATAGAGGACAGATAGTAGGAGGGAGTGAGATCTTTTTCAAATTGGAAGGGAGACAAGAAGGAAGGGAAAAAATAAGAAGGAAGGGAAGCTGGGGTATAGGCCCACTGCACAGTAAACCACTATAGATCCTTCACTCTAAACTGGATTTTCTCTTTACTTTCTTCCACTTCTCAGCCTTTTTTTTAAAAAAAACATATTTAGTACAGGGTCTACAGGGTCTTACTACACAGATCAGACTCATAGTGATCCTCCTGTTTCCAGCCTCCCAAGCACTGCGATTACAGGTGCACACCACCATGCCCAGTCTCAGATGCAATCTCAGTGTGGCCTGTGGTGCCCCGGATTGAACCCCTGTCCCCTAGCCTTCCTAAGCAGGTGCTGGCCAGTTCTCAGCTTTTTAAGACTAGCTATGTTAGAGCTCTTGGTTGTAAGCTGGGAAAGCCAGGTCTGGTGACAAAAACAGAATGGTGTATGGCCGGGAGGATGCCAGAGCTCTCACAACATGGATGGCAAGTCCGGCAAAGGAAATGGGGCAGCAAGCTGGGCTGAGGAGCAGAGGAGCCCCGCGGCCATGCTGCAGGAAGACGATGGGGCAGCAGACAGCCCCTCAGCGGGTTCTCAGGTGCCTAATCCCCACCCTTCTCTCCATCTGAGGCCCACTCTTTCCAGAAGGCATAAGGTGCAGTTTGGTAGAGTAGGTCATTAAGCCTTTTTCAATGATGAATTCAAAGGGAATGCAAAGACTGCACAAAAGAGCAAATACCTAAGTTATAATAGTCCTATTGTTTTTATTCTGTAAGAAATTACTATAGAGCTGGGACATAACTCAGTTGTAGAATGTATGTGATTAGCATGTGCAAGGTCCTGGGCGCAATCCCCAATGCTTTAAAAAAAAAAAGACTATGAATTAGAAAGCTAAACTGAAGCCTTTTTAAATAGAAAGGACAAGAAAGAGGTATTAGCTATTTTTATTTTTTCTTAAGCTCTGGTCTCTGACAAATTTTGAATTGCTATTCTGATCATTAGGACATTTTTTTTTTCAATTTTTAAAAGTACAAAAATCCTTTCTTTATTTTTTGAGGAAAGTTGCATTCATAGTTGTCTGACTCCAAATACCACAGGTTATGCCTCTCCAGTGTTGCCGACATGAGCATTAAGGAACTAGAGGAAACCAGGACAATGACTGAACACAAAGAATCAAGGCGAACCTTGGGCCACAGGGGGGACTGGTGTTCTTTATGAGGAGCTTTTCCTCTCATAAGTAATCCAAGCCCCCACTTGCCTGGAATGCTTTTGTGACATAACTCTGGTCACATTTCCCATTTTTGCTCTGGATTTTTTTTTCCCAAAATACTCAGGGATGAACATGAAATTGTTGTTTATACTCAGCGTAAACTACAGATATGAAAGCCGGGCTGGCTTTGTGGTGTGTCACTTCTGCTGTCCTCACTCTAGAGCCCAGTTCACGAAGTCTCAGTGTGTTTCGCCACTTTTCCACTGGTTCTGGCTTGTATCTAGATGTCTTCCCAAAGCCCCGTGCTATTATAGGTGGGACCTTTTGGAGGAGGCTGGATCTAGGGTGTGTGTAACTAGGGCTAAGGTTCTGTGATAACTAAATGGATTTAACAAATCTGAGCAGATAATGGAAATCCTGTGTTGGGTGTGGGTAACACCGATCAATAGGTTTGTGTCTTGGATGGAATATATAGGGAGAGAGAGAAGGGAGGCTTGCTGTTCACTGTTTGCTGCTTCCTTCCTGCCCTGCCATGAGCTGTTTCGCTTCTGTGATGTACCTCTGCCATTTCACCGGGCCTTGGAGCCAGCCAATGATGGACTAAAGTCTTTGCAAACTGTGAGCTGGTATAAGTTCTTCCTCTTTTAACCTGCAGGTGTCAGGTATATTGTCTTAGCAGTAAAAATAAAAACTAAGCCACCATCCCTGGGGTAAAATACCTGACACTCATGTCTTAAAGGGGACACTTAGGTTGGCTCACAGTTTCATGGCACTAACACAGAAATGGCATGAGAGAAATAGCTGAGGAAGAAAGCTGTGTCCTCCATGACAGCCAGGAAGTCGAGAAGGAAGGGAGGAACTGGTGACAAGAATATAGGCTCCCCCAGGGGCTTGCCTCTTCTGATCAGGTCCGACCTCTGAACACAGAAGTCTTTGGGATGATGCTTTTTATCTACATCATAACACCATGTTTGGTTTGGTCTTATTGTTGCCTTGAAATGCCCAGTATGGTTGGAAGAAGGGATTTTACATTTTGTAAGACCCCCCAACACACACTAATTATGCAGCTGATGCTGCATAATAATTGTGGCCATGCGGGATGTAATTAGTGTCTTGGAGCAGGCGAGTGACTGGCAAATGTATTCTGTAAAAGGTCAGGAAATCTATAATTTAGGTTTTCTTGGGACACATGGTAACTTGCCTCGAATTCTCAACTCTCAGAGCTGTAAGGGGTGGGGACATAGTTCAGTGGTAGAGTGCTTGCCTGACATAGGTGATGGGAGGCCTTGGGTATGCACAGCAGCAGCACAGGAAACAGCTACAGACAATGCAGAAGCTAGTGAGTTTTGTGGACTAGCTTCATGAAACCAGGTGGGTTGAATTTGGCCCATGCGCTGTAGTTTATGGACCTGCAGGCTTCAAAATAGTTTTCACCAAGTTACCAAGAAGTTTGTCCATCAGATAAATAGGTGGGATAGGAAATATGTTATTACCCTGAATATGCATGAAACACATTCATAATTTTTGACCATAATTGAACAATTTTCCCAACAGGAGTTATCATTACGACAAAGGTTTTATTTGATAATATCATCCACCTCATGAACTGTGAATTATTATCATCATCTCCATTTTTTCACACGAAACCAACCATTCAGAGCTTGAATAACTTCTTTAAGCTACACTCTAAAGCAGTGGTGGAAAACCGATGGACCACATGCCCCAGCAGGCACATAGAGCTCTCTCTGTCACCAAGAGAGCCAAGTTATCTCAGCACAGAAGCATCAAATAACAATTGTTTCTATTTCTAAACTGGGCCCTGGGTATTCAAATTTACCTGTAGTGTGGATATTGTGGGATTAAAAACTAGGTTTGGGCTGTAGTTGGACACTCGGTCTCTAAGAGGTTTGCCATTACTGCCCGAAAACATAGAGCCTCAGGTCTCTGTGCTTAGCATGGTGCTGCATTGAAGACTACCAGGATGCACGATGGGCAATTGGCTACTAGGAGCACTTGTGAATACTGACACATGTGAATGGTGGATATTAAGCTTAAAAATGCAACTCAGGGGCTGGAGAGATAGCTCTGTGGTCTAAGAGCCTGCCTGGCAAGCTCAAGGACCTGATTTTGATCCCCAGTACCACATGCCATGCCAGCCTGGTGGCACACACCTATAACCCCAGGACTAAGGCAGGCTGAGACAGGAGGACGACTATGAATCCAATCTGTGTAGTGAGGTGAGACTCTATAGAGCCTATACTAAATACATAAAAATAAATAAATAAATAAATAAATAAATAAATAAAACAAGTCAGCTTTATCTGCCTCACTCATGAACAATATATCCTCTTGTTTAGATGAAATTACAGCTTAAAATCTTCTCCTACATGTGCTCTTGGGTTACACAAAGCCAATGATTATGAAAGTTCAATCCACCCAGTGTACCAGCAGGTCAGGAGGGAGAGGGAAGAGCTAGAGAGTAAGGAGGTGATAGGATTTAAAGGACATTTGCCATTAGACCTCTCTGTGGGGCTTATACTGATGCCAGAATCCTCAAGTAGATTCTTCCCAGATGTTCACCTGAGAAAATTTCTAGTGTCTACCTGAGTTCCTTAAAGCTACCACTTTTTCACAATCGCCCCAAAAGTTTTGACTATATTATTTTTCCTTTTTCTTGCCATACCATCATATTGCCAGTCCATAAGAATAATGAAGGAAAGGATGAAATGAGAGACTTTGGCACCACTCAGAAAACAGCCATTGCCATAGAGAAAAGGACAGGTACGTATCATCTGCCTCATTTCCACTAGAAGAACTATACAGTACCACTCTGCCTCAGACTTGCCTATGGGTATCTCAAGTTCTCTACAACCTCCTCTCACAGCCCAGGGAGGACAGCTTGTGGGGGCTTCCAGCTAAGTGTCGGCTACATGACCATTTAACAAAGGCTTGCCGGCCTTCTGATGTTGGTATGCAAGAGGAGGGCTCTGGCTATGGTGGTGCTAGTAGAGATGTGAGCTTTGTACAGGAAGAAGAGAAGATAATTTTCATCTTCTTTTCTTCATTGATGGGACAATATACATGATGCTCACAACTTAGAAGAGGAGAGGTTTATATAGGTTCACTGTTTTCAGAGGATCCAGCCCATAGCTGAATGGCTGCAAGGCAGGACTGGCCCAGTAGAGGTGTCTGGTGTGGGAAACTGACCACGTCCTGGTGGTGAGGAAGGAAAGAGAGAGGGAAAAGGAGCCAGGGAGAGAGATGTGTCCACCACCCCAGGGATCACCTCTTCCAGACCCCACTTCCTAGCAGCAAATCAGCTGCAGCACATCCACCACAGTCACCTTCCAGAAGCCCTTACTCTGAACATGTGAAGCTTTTGGGGGAACATTCTAGATCTAAATCGTAGCAGCCTTAAAGTTATGCAAGCAGAGATTCACACTGAAAGACGTTTTTATTCCCTTTTTTCTATTGTTACTCCAACTACCATTAAAAAAGAACACAAATCTCATTTATTCTCATAACATTTAGAGCCTAGAAACTATTTATAGTGTCATTAAAATATCAGCAATATAAAATCAGCACTTAAGATAAAAAGTTAGGATTGGCTCCTTGGTCAGGGGTGCCTGGAGGAGGGGGGCTGTTACCATGGAAATTCCAATTTGTGTTTTTAAACCCTGCCTTCTTGAGTTGATAGAACAATGGTTCTCTGATTTTTTTTAAAGTTTTTATTTTTTTCTTACTCAGAGAAAAGCAGACTCTTAGAAGTAGGCCACTCAGTTTCATAGAGAAGCTTATTGACAAAAGTAGAAATGGAGGGGTGGGGTGATAGCTCAGCAGTCCAAGTGCTGGCTTGGCAAGCACTAGGACCTGAGTTCTATCCCTGGTACTACATGCCAGGCTGGCTCTGGAACTGAGTGTGGTGGTGCACACATATAATTCCAGAGCTGGGGAGGCTGAGACAGGAGGATTACTATGAGTCTGAGCTGCATATCAAGACCCTGTAATAAACAAAGAAGTATATATATATATATATATGTATATATATATACATATATGTGTATATATATATACATATATATATATATATATATATATATATATGAATTTTAAAACATAGAAATAGAGGTGTATAGTCATGCACTTGTGTCTCTGGCAAGTGGCTTGACCATCCACTCTGATTGTTCAATCTGATACATAAAATAGAGCAGTCTCCACATAGAACTTATGGACATCCTCCTGTATACTTTGAACCATCTTCAGACCACTTATGGTAGCAAACATGATGGGAATGCTATGCGCATAGTAATAATGCATTAGTGTTTAGGGAATGATGATAGGAAAGATCTGTCCACATCCACTAGAATTTTTTTCCCGAATATATTTTTTTAATCTGTTATTGGCTGAATTCATGGGTGGTGAAACCATAGATACAGAGGACTGACTGTGCTATGATTGCATTTATTCACAGTTTCTTTCTTTCTTTTTTGGCAGTACTGGGGATTGAACTCAGGACCCTGTACTTGCCAGGCAAGAGCTTATTCTACTGAGCTATCTCCCTGGCCCTCAAGTACCAGGATATGTTATTTATTTTATTTTATTTTTTTAATATTTTTTCAGAACTGGGGATTGAACTCAGGCCCTTGCACTCATCAGACTAGCGCTTATTCTACTGAGCTATCTCCCTGGATCCTCTGTGCAGTTTCAAGTTCTGACTAAGCACAGTAGGTAATATCAAGCAGTGAGGCA
Source organism: Ctenomys sociabilis (assembly GCA_004027165.1). Classification (NCBI taxonomy): domain Eukaryota; kingdom Metazoa; phylum Chordata; class Mammalia; order Rodentia; family Ctenomyidae; genus Ctenomys; species Ctenomys sociabilis. The sequence continues at coordinate 31,770 of PVKA01007120.1, forward strand.
CCAAGTCCGCCGCGTGTCTCCCAGTCCATTCCTAAGAAAAGATGCGACGCTGCTCTGGAGTAACTGTGCTCTTCTCTTTTATCTCATTCTTTGGCCTCCTTATTTTCATTTCTCTGTGTGTGTCACTTTCCATTTTGTCTCTATCTTGATTTTTGTTCTCCTCTCCTGCTAGCCTTTGGGTAGAACCATCCCTCCTTCCCCAGGAGACAGGGAAAGAAGGCTGAAGGTACCAGTAGCTCCTGCCGAGCAGTCAGAGTGATGTTATCTCCAGCTTTGTTACAGAAAATGTGAACTGTAGAAGAGTTTTCTTATAAGGGGTGGATAAAGCAAGGCTTTGGTGACTACGTGGGTGGTGATGAATGGGGTGTAAAGTGGGGGGAATCACTGTTGTCTTACAGTCTTACCATCCCCAGAACCCTGTTCTCTGTCACTCATTTAGCTGATCTACTTGTCATATTGACAGAATTACCTCTGCTGCCACTAGAGTTATGCTAACCTTAGCCCAGTCATGGCAGGAGGACTGGAAAGGAATGGGAAGATGAGGGTGAGACAGAGGGACCAAGAGGCCTAACATGTGGACCCTTATAGGCCGTCATACACTTGGATGAGCCTTCATCCATTGGGCCATATGTCACACACATGGTGAGACAGACATACTGAAAAGGCCACAACCCACTGGGGCAGGGAGTCTGGGGCTGGGAGCAGTGATATACTTGTAGGTCTGAGTTAAGATGCACCTAGAATATGCTTGTGAGGACAGAAAGAGAGTTAATTTGGAGCTGTTAATTCTGAGGTTCAAAGGAAAACCACCTCTTGTTCAATGGCCTCTCCCTTGTTGGCTGTAATATAATGTGTAATAGTTAGCTATTGTTGCTTTACAAATCACCCCCCCCCGAAACATAGCAGCTCTGAAACAACCAACACCCATTGTCTCCTCCTTTCTGTGGGTTGGTAATGTGGGTGCAGCTCAGAAGAGTGCTTTGGTTTGGTGCATCTTGAGTTGGCAGACTTGGTACCTGTGGGGGCATCAGCCTCCTCAATATTGGGGTCAGGAAGTTGCACTGTATGCTGGTTCTAGAGGACTTTGTAGACCTCTTCTCTGGCTTCCAGTTGAGCATGCTAGTTTCTTCACTCTAATAGGGCAGCTTGGAGCCTAGCGGGGATTTCCTGAGCCTTGAGAAGATAGATACTGACAGGTAGAGCATACCTGCAGGACAGGGACAACAGCTATTTTGTTATATAATCCTGAGAGTGTCTGACTATAGCTTTTGCTGTATTCCCTTTAAAAGTGAACCCAACCCACGCTTTGTGGGAAGGGATTACTCCAGGTTTGCTGTAGTAGTAGGTAAGGATTACCAGTGTCATTCTAGAAGTTGTTAATCTGTTGATCAACTTTAAGTAGAAGAAATACGGGGCCCTCATTAGAGCCATAAAGACCGTGGCCACATGAATGCTGTGTGCCAGCTGTCCTGATCTGTGGGGGGCAGGAGGTGGACCAGGCCCCGCGGGCAGTGCACAAGCAGAGGGAACATGCTGAGACGCATAGCGAATTGCTGGGGGACTCTATTTGGAGGAATCTGCTTGGGAGATTCATACAATACTTGAGTCTAATTTTCTAACAAAAGGGAAGTATTTGGCTACATGATTTCTGATTTTCCAGCTAGTCTTAAAGTCCATATTTCTACATAGTTGAATTATTTTATCAAGCCGTTGCTGAGGAATAAGACTAACATTTTTAAAGCTATAATTTTATTATCCAACTTTCAAGTCCATGTTTCTTATATTCCAAAAGTATCTTTTCATCTACAGTATGTCCAAACCAATTTAATAAATCACCTTACCATGGGAAAAATAACTGTTATGGCCCCTTAAAGTATTACATGAGACTGTGTCCAAGAATCCAGTACCTTCTGTGGTGCATGGCCCGATGGCTACGAACCTTAGCAGCTCCACTCACAGTGCATTCCTGTGTTCATATGAGGTTTCATAATTGGTAATCTGCAAAAATAAACTATCGTTTTCAGAAGTAAAATGATGTTCTTTGTGTGAGTCTGCCACCATCAAGTTCTAGGGGCCTTAGAATGGGCTAGGAGAACTTTTCAGCTGTCTCTTGGTTTGGTTCTTGGAGCTCCTCCATGGGCAGTGCAGCTCTGCAGCTGACTGTATGCAGGCCCCTGTGCCCTGTAGGTGGGAAACCTGGGAGTGTGGCGGATGGAAGCAGGTCAGTGGCTGGGTCTGTCTACCCTCTCTGAAAACTTTGTTGCTTAGGAGATTAAATCTCTGGCTTTGAAAGGAAGGAAATTCATTTTTAGAAACTTGAGATAGCGTGAATCAAGAAAAAGTGGTATCTTGATTATTGCCTGCTCCAATACTTGAGGCTGCGGGGCAGGCTTCAGGCGGATTGTGGTGGCTCTGGGGGAGTGCAGAGTGGAGTGTGGTGGAGCAGTCCAGGAGGGCTGATCTTTACCACTTACAGCCCGTGAATCTACCCCAGAAGCCCATCGTCCATCTAGATCTTGGCCTACGCCCAGTTCCCTATTTCAGCTCAGTCGCTCCTGGTCCTGGTTATTAAACCAAAGGTTTGTTCTAGACCCAGGTTACTCCTGATTGGGACTTCTTATCTCTGTCTCTGAAGATAAGTTATACATTAGCAAGTTTACTAAGGGGCGGGGTAGGGTAGAAAGGCAGAAAGCTTAATTTGCTGGGGACCAGAGTGGGTCACTGAGGTCACTCAAAGTCAGGAGGAATGGAACAGTGCAGGGGGTGGTAGTGGTGGTGATTTTGGTGGCCTTTGAACAGAAACGCAACCCCAAGCCCTTAGGAGGTGTCCACGCCTTTCTGGGGTCCCTGCAGGAAGCTGAACCCTGAGCAGCTCCTCCCATTCCCATACATAGCCAAAAGGCTCCAGATCTAGCATAGAGGGGAATTGTGGATAAGCCAAACATGGGGGGCTTAGGAATTAAAGTGTTTATCCATATTCATAGAACACAGAAACATTTTACTTCAGGTAGTGAATTGTGTGTGTGTGTGTGTGTGTGTGTGTGTATGCATGCGTGTGTGCGTGTGCACTCCCGTATATTTGCACATGCAGGCTCTGTGGGAGACTGGAGATTTGCCATGTGTTCATTTGGGTTTGTTCAGGTCAAGTAGGAAGTCTATGCTGAGAGTCTAATAGCCAGTCATTGCCTTCTTTGCCACACAAGCCCACATGCAAGGCTTTGGACCTCTTTCCCTCTTAGCTAGCAGGTAGGGCTGCTTACCAAACTCTGCTTCTGATCCCTGGCATGCTCTCTCCTAAAGCTCTGAGAAGGGTTTTGAACAAGTCGACACTTGCTCAGCAGCCCGCCCTGTGCGTTTGCGAGCAGTACACTGGAGTTATTTAGTTTGAAGGACACAAAGGCAGGGAAAGAAAACCTGCTCAGAATCTGTCCCACTTGTGACAGGGAGAAGAAAAGAGAACAAAATTTTGAAGTCTTACTTTTCATGTTAGGCTCTATAAAAAGAAACTTTAATTTTTCTTTTCATCTAGTGTTGCATTTTCAATTTGCATAATTATCAAGCATTAGAGTGCGTGATAAATTAATAGATTACTTTAAGAAACATTGAAGCTAATTTTATTAGCAGAGCAAAAGAGTGATGCTATTTCTAGTCATTATCTGTTTCCTTCCAAATAAAATAAATAATTCTGAAAAGTAAGGAAGGAGAGAGGGAGGGTACAAAAAATACAGGTCACATCACATAACTGCATTCACGCCTTGACAAATATCTCTTTTATCAATTCTTATGGATAAAAAAAGTCTGTTTCTAGTGTTTGCATTAACAAAGTTGTTCAGTAATAGAAGTTAATAATTGATAGATTTCTCATTGAAATTTTGGCTCAAGTTTTAACCTATTTAGCATGTTAGGTTGGCATAAATTGACTTACTGCAAACTGACTTCATCTGACTGTTTGCAAAAAGCCACCATGCTTTCTGGTTGTCAGTACAGATGTGAAGAACTTTGGGCTGGTCTCTGGCTGAGAGCACACCCTCTTCTCAGCCTGTGTGATTTGGCTGAAGTGCCCGAACGTCCTTCCTCAGAACTGGAACTGCCGCAGAACACTGGAAATGGAGAGCTCCATTTGGTATTGTTAATGCAGTGCTGGTCACAAAGTAGTTCAGACACCAGGTCTGCTTAAGAATATCAAAGCAAACTTCATTTTGTTTTCCTCCATTATAATAAAAATGAATGAACTCCAAAATTTTAGAACTCAGTCCCAACGTTCAGTGTTGAATTAAAATTTGTCATTAACATATCTTCCAACTTTTATGGAGTACTTTCACAGGTAATGCACTACTAGAGGTATTCTGAGTCGCAGAAAAATTGAAGACATGGTTTCACCTTCCAAAAATAGTCTGGTTGTGGAAGCTGAAGTGCTTGCTGTAAGAGACATTCTAAGCTGAGGCAAAAGGAGGGACTCAGAGCATGTGTGGATCTCTTGAAACTATATGAAAAACTTTGTATTTTTTTTTCAAGACAGAATGAAAATCAGGACTTTTAACTTTAGATATTTAAGGGGACCCATTTCCTAATAAAATGTCTAATAACTTGGATGTATTTATTATTTATTAATAATGGAGACAAGAGCTAACATTTATTGTTGTGCCAGGACTTAGGAGCGACACTTTATGGCTGACCCATTAAATCGTCCCAGAAAACCAGGGCATTTATGAGGGGGAGCTATGGTGTCCTCATTGGAGATCTATTTGCTTTTCCAGATGAAAATCTATTTTCAGAAGAAATTTCTCTCCTTTAAGCCAATGTTTAAGCCTTTAAGCATGAATGAGCTGAGAGGAGCCCCTGTTGTGCTGAATGGCTGTGGCCAGACCAGAGGCCTAGAAGGCAGGTTGGGGGTCTATTATGGTTTGTATCTAGTTGACCCCCAATGCCTCATGAAGTCATGGAGCGGTATCTAGAGTTTGTGATTAATTCCTAATCCAATGCTGGGATTATGGGTGTGAGGGCTACACCTGCCCTGGGGCAGATAATCTGTATACAAATGGAAGTAGGGGAGCAAGGCTTGCTAGCTGTCACAGCTGCTGCTTCTCCCTTTGCTCTTGCTGTTTCTGCTGTCAGGAATAGCTTCCCTCTTCCGTGTGCCACTCTGCCTTGGAGCCAGCTGTGTGTGGCCTGAAACCTCCACTAACCGTGACAGGGTAACTGAGACAGGGTTACTCAACTGCGTGTGCCTCTTTTCTTCATTTCTAGAGCTCTAGCTGTTTTTACAGTGGAGATCTGCATCTCCCTATCCTTGCTCCAATGGTGCTCATCCAGGGATAGGACTCTGAAGTCAATGCTTCACCTTCTCTTTTTCTCCATAAATTACTCTCAGCAAATGACAGGTAGGCAGAGGCAGATTTCCCAGAGCTTGGGGGAAGTCCTTACTCTGCTCACTAGCTGCACTCAACCAATCTGAGTGGGCTCCTGAGAGGCATCCTTTTAGTGAGTGGTTAGTAGGCTTTATCTAGGTGCAGTAATTTAGGAAAAGAATAATTATAGTTTCACAGAGAGGGTAGCACTGGGTAGGCCGGAGCAGTGAAGTCACAGCTTTGACCTTCCGTACGTGACCACGGTGGATCCCAGCCCATGCTGACATTCTCCATTAACCACTGGGGCATCACTCACCTATCTAGTCCTCGCTTTCCTTACTTGTACATAAGATGGCTTTTGGTTATGATTTCCTCCAGGGTTCACTACCCATAGAATTATGATGCTATTTGCATTCTTTCATATATAAATAATCAAAGCCTACATTACTAGTAAGGCCTCTTCTTTCTGACCCCAGGACAGTGCTAGTGAACCTTTGAGGGCTTTCAATGACACAAAGCATCCCATGCAGCACACATGCCATAGGTTCACCACCTCCATTCTAAGGATCAAATTACACCTTTTTAGAGCAGCTCTAAAGCTTCTTTTTTTTCTTAATTTATATATTTGCTACAGGGTATCTCCATGCATCTCAGACTTACAGTGATCCTCCTATATCAGCCTCTGCACTACTGGGATTACAAGCTTGTGCCACCATGCCTGGTCTTAGTGGCCAGCTTGGCAGGGGGCCAGCATGGCATATGGCACCAGGGATGAAACCTGGGTCCTTATACTTGCCAGGCAGTGATTAGACTGCTGAGCTATATTCCCAGCCCTAAAGCTTTTAATATTACTCTGAGATTCTCAGTGAGAGTTTTCATGACTCAACTAAGTAGTGACTGAGTGTGGCACACCCTGGTGACAGTGGAATGCTGTGGGTGAGAGGGCTCAGTGCCACATCGACTGGACTTCCTGCACTTGCCACACAGTTTATATTGCACTTTTTAAAAATAATGTTATAATATATAAGAAATAAAGACAGTTTTTGTTACCTATATACATTAACTTTACTATATATTTTGTATGTGGCACAAGACAGTTCTTCAAAGTGACCCAGGCATTGCTAAAGATTGGACACACATGCACTACAGTTTCATTGTCTCCTCTGTGTCACACACACACACACACACACACACACACACACACACACACACACACCATATGAAGCTCACACGATGAATGACCCATTTAGTCTTTCAAGAAGTAATGCTATTTGAGCGGAAGGGTCCGGTTGCTGGACCACCTAGGTCAAGTGTTGCTTGGAAGAGGATCTGACTGAAATGACTTCTCCTCTTCCCTCAACAACAAATGCTCATCTCTAACTCCTGCACTGTTCTCTTTGAAGTGCTTCCCTGCCCATAGCCCCTTGTGAGAAAAGTCAGAGCATGACAGGCTTTGGAGCAGCTGCTATTTTAGTGTGGGCCAAGTAGGAGGCCTCCAGAGGATGGTGGCCACTTCTGGTGAGTTGCTACCCACCATGCATGGGTGGCTGTGCAGCACGAAGGCTGTGTGGAGTATATTTTTTCCCCTGCCAGTGCTGGGGGTGGTGGTGAGGTCTAAGACAGACCTCAGGTGAAGCAGACCTTAGCCAATCTGGCTAAGTAACACTGGAGATACTGCTGTGGTTATAGCGGTAGGCTTTGGACAGAATACTCTAGTTCACTGGTGGTGGATTCAGGAGTCTATATCTTCAGCAAGGGCCCATTGGATTCCCATGGTTGCTAATTTTTCTTCTAACCTTACACTATTTTCAGCTAACCTTATGTCATGCAGTTGCCTGTGGCTTCTCTCCTTCACATCCATACCTCCTCCCATCAGAATGTTGCATGACTATAAGAATTTTGGTCTATTGCTGCTTATATCTCAGAATATGACACACAACATGTAGGTGTCAATGATCATGTCTTAAATGAGGAATAAAGTTGGAAAGCAGTGGGCTCTTGAGACCTCACAAAATACTATTGACTTGTATACTCTTATAAAACTTTCCTTCTGCTATGTTGTGACAACATTTGTGTTGGAACATGTGGAGATGAGTAGAAGGAAACATTAGTATCAATTACTATACTGCCTAGAATTCAGGACATGGGTTTCAGCCAAATAAGCAAAATATATCTGAATTTTATATTAGGTAATTTTCTAATGTGAGCTTTTGTACATTTGAAATATTATTATCTATGGAAACCATATTCATATCCCAAAATGACTGAACAGGTAGTTTAGGATTAAACAAAACACTATCACTATTTGTCTGAACATCATCTCAGCACCAAGAAAGTTGTTGGCCAGATACCGCAATATCATGGTAAAGAAACATTATACACAAGGTAAATATATTCTCTTTACTGGTTTGTCAGGCTAGGCAAGGCTTGTCTATTTATATTATCTTTGTATAGTTTATCAAAGTCTCAAATAAAAAAATATATTCATGAGCTTCATGAGATCGCAACAAGGGAAAATAGAGTACTCTTGTCTACAGACCAAGAACAAATATTAGTGTGGTCTGCCAAGTTCAAAGTGGAACAAGAATGTGGCCGCTGAAGCCAAGCTCAGCTCTCATAAATCCAAATACGCATTCCTTCTCCTTGAGGATGGCTTCCTTCCGGTAACTTAGAGGAAGAGCTGCCTGCCCCACTGCAGGCATACACTAGCCTTTGACAGAAGCTATAAAATAAATTAAAGCTCCCACAAGATATTTTCTAGCCTACAAATGTGTACTGGCCTCAGGATCTTTCCAGCTTGGCTTATGAAGATGTTGAGCAGATGAAACTGTGAAGCTCTAGCCAAACTTCATCTCTAAGTTTACCAGTAAATAGTAACTCTCAACCAAAGGCCCTGGAAAAAGAAATACTGGAGAGGAAAGAAAACAAAGTACATCCTGCCTCCACAAGAAAACTTTGGGAGGAATAAGGAGCAAAGAGAAGCAATAGGAAAGAAGGTTACTGTATCCCTATACCCAGTCATGAGAGACAAACTGATTCCCACTTTTCTTGCACATTAGCTCTACCGTTGTGTTCAATATTCTTTGGATAGAGGCCCTAAGGTCAGGCCACCCTACATCTGGCAGGCAAACTAGTCTGAGCAAGGAACCATCCATGCTCAATTATGTGTGTCTGTGTGGGGAAATATTATAACCAAGACCCAGATTAACCTGCCATCTTGAGATAGTTGCTCCTTGAAAATTTCTTTAAATCTCAGAAGCAACAAAGACCACGCAGCTGGAAATCAACTCTTACGAACCGAAAAGGAAAGATGGGATCAGTCATGTGTGATCAGGGCAGAAACCAGGAAACAAGGTGGCTCGAGAGGTGCAGCCATCAGAAAATTATCTGCAGTAGCCCCATTATATGTTGGGTCAACTGTTTCTCTGGTCTTTGATTTTCTTTCCTTATTATGTTCTTTTGGAAATAAAGGAGAAAGGACAAGAGGATTCATATTTATTGGGTGTATGTTGTCTGTCCAGAATATTAAAAATGTGATAATACAGCTCTCCTGCCTTTGGGATTTGTCCAAAGTGCAGAAAAATGTAATCCAAGGCATATACCCCTCAGGCTGTCCTCCTCAGAACTCCCTCCTTTCACTGAAATGTGGAGACTGGCAGAGCTGTCAGTTTTGACCATCATTATCTGTCACTCTGGCTGTCTCCCACACTCCTTTTCTCTCCACACTTCTGGCCTCTAATCTATTCCCTGCTGGCTTCTTTCCATGTTGAGGTATTTTGAGTGAAGAAAAAAAAAAAAAAGGAAGGAAGAAAGAAAAAGAAAGTCCTTATTCCCAGAAAGCATAGCTTACCCTTTTTCTAGTGTACGATAAAACTTTACAAATGGCTTGAGAGGAACAAAGCAATTGCAGTGCCAAGATGAAAACTCCAGAGTATACATCGGATACTTCCATTCCTAAAAACCACAGGCCAAACTCCTTCACAGGGAACCTGCCACTAGCTGCTTCCCTCTGAACTCCCACTTTGCTGCCCTGGTTAGGCCCAGCCCACCTCGCTCAGCTCTATATTCACTGGACTTAAACTCACTTTTTTTTAACTTGTTCTCATTTTGCAGGTGAGCCTTCTACATTTTTATCCATAATGTCTATCCCCTCATTTTTCAGAATTTTTCAGTTGTAAGCAAGATTTGGCTTTTTCCTTTGGATAGTTAAATTCCACCTTGAAATATTTTTCGTAAGCAAAAAAAGCCAACTTTCTCCAAAAGTACGTTCTCGAGCAATAGGTACAAACCCTCAGTAGCTTTCAGATGGCAACTTGATGCTGTTTGGGTTTTCTTTTTCTTCTTTTTCTTTTTGGATCTGGCAGTATCTGAATGTGCCTTTTGCATTCACTGATTAGAAACTTACTCCCCAGAGCAGTAGGCTTGGGACCTGAAATCTCGATATCTCCAATGAATCTGCCCTCATTAGTGCACTCCTGGTGCCCTGAATAGCCTGCAGGGCTTGGTCCATTCTCTTCTGCTCTTTTAGCATAAGAGGACACAGGACTCATCTTCTACTTGCCGTTCTTCATTCTGCGGTTGAAGGTGCAGCTGGGGGCCCTTACTGAAGATCTAGGCACCTTGACCTTGGCCTTCCTGGGCTTTGTAACTGTGGGAGAAAAATCCTTGTTGTTATCATTTAGCTTTTGACATTTTGTTATAGTTCAGCAAAATGTACTAAGATGCAGGCTCTCACACTTGCTTTCTCATACGTGTGTGCTCTACATCTTTTACTTATTATTAACTTATTACTTTTACTTCACTTATTACCATTTCTCTTTCACAACTAGAATATAAGCTATAAAATGTAGGCAAGTTTTGTCTGTTCATTGTTGTATCTAAAACAATGTCTGACACCTAATAGATACCCTATACATTTGTGAGGTAAATAAATCTTATATAACTCTCAGAATAAGTCTAGAAGATGGGCTTTTGTAGAGTCCCTCAAAGAGGAAGTACTAGAACAGTTTTGATGTGCTTCAGAATCAAAGCTAGTAAGGCCAGTGAGATAGCTCAGCAGAATAAGCACCTACTTAACTGAGCACAGGGACTGGAGTTCGATCCCCAGGACCAAATGCTGCACCGGCCCTGCTCCTAGGTGTGCTGAGCCTGCAACAGAGTCTGGACATAGTGACACATACCTGTAATCTCAGTGCTGGGGAGGCTGAAAACAGATGGATCACTATGAGTCAGAGCTGCATGGTGAAATCCTGGTACAACCAAATGCATAAAAAAAAAAAAAAAAAAAAAAAAAAAAAAAAAAAAAAAAAAAAAAAAAAAAAAAAAAAAAAAAAACAAAACAGAATCAAAGCTATTTCTAATACATTTACTTATTTTTTATGTGGTTCTCCAATAAAGTTTGGCAACTTGAGCCTATCATAGCTTACTTAAGGATTTTGTTGAGACTGGCCAGACATTTAAAGGAACAATTTCTCAGGATAATGCTAATAGGGGTAGAAATTAAGTCCCAAGAGGTAGGTGGAAATGACAGGATGGACTCAGAACCATATAACCTCAGGATTTTCTCTTTCTTGGATTCCTCCTTGCTAGGTCAAATCTCTACCTTTGCTAAAAGCAAAACAAAACAAAGCAAAAATCCTGGCAACTTTTGCCTGGTTTTCCTCAACTCTGAGAGTTCTTTGTTCTCTTGCCTTGGTCCAAAACCTAGACCTGAAGAGCCTGTTGAATTTGAGTGCTACAGAACAGAGTGAGCCTGGAGGATTGACGGTGGAAAAATTAATAACTTGGTAGCCCTGGGGCACACTGTGTCTAGCCTGTATGTTCATGAAGTAACACAAAATGGAAAGAGAAGTAAGAGAAAGAGAAAGAAAACAAAGAAAGACTTAGCAAAGTCACCACAATCTCAAGTCATTTCATGAGTTCTTATTAGCTTTGCTACCATGCTTTAGAATGCAACACTTGGTGCACAGGTAGCAGATATCTAGTGGTGGGCTAGTGGATGAATTCTCTTTACATTAACCTGTCTGTCTGTTTTAGACCTGTACCTGTCCTCTATTAAATAGTCAGTGAGGATTCTAGAGCCCTTTTGAAGGACAGTAGAGCCATTACCTTTATGATTTCATCTTTGAAGACAGTCTTCTACTCCTATATGCCTATTTGTGAAGATACCAAAGAGAGCTAAAGTAGACAAAAATGGGAAGGATTTTCTCCAAAAGATCTCACAGAATCTACATCTGTACTTTAGGAAACACTGCATTCCCCTGTTCTTCATCCACAAGTGATCTGAACAGAAGTGAACAGCACACAAGTCGCTTCCATCTCTCTGACCCCTTGGGCTGGTTGAGAGTTTATTGCATTGAAGTCTGTGATACTCATCTGTGTTAAGCAGCTTTCCATTACTATAACAAAACACCTGAGTTATTCAACTTACAAAGAGTAGAGGTTAATTTTGGCTTCCAGTTTTGAATATTTCAGTCCATGACTGGTTGGCCCATTATTTTTGGGCCTGTGGTGGTGAGGCAGTGCATGGTAAGAGGTACATGGTGCAGTACACAGTCAATTTTGTTGTGGCCAGGGAGCAAAGAGACAGACGAACTACAGTATTCCTCTTTGTTTCTCTTTTATCTGAAACATTTGGACTTATTCCACTCCAATTATGAAATCATTAGAGACTAAGAGTGAACACAGAACTGATAATGACTAAGTTCCTACTACACAGAGAGACTGGCTTATAGCGATACTAGTAACATTTTTCATAATAGCCAAAAATGGGAATGAACCACTTTCAGGATTGTATTTATTTTTATTCCATTTATATGAAACATAGACATAAATGCAAATCTATGGAACAACAGAACACAGATAAGTGGTTGCAAGTACTGAAGAGATGGGAAGATTAAAAGGAGGCGATGGGTAAGAACTGCAGGGTTTCTTACTGAAGTAACGAAACTGTTCTAAAATTGATTATCTGCTGCTTCATAACTCTGTGAATATACTAACATCACCTTAAATGGATCATTGCCTGGTGTACAACAAGTTATATCTCAGGAAAAGAGAGAGAAAGAAAGAGGAACAGAGAGAGGTGAGTCAACTAATAAACGAGACAAGAGATGGATAGTGTTTAAATAAATGACTACAAATTTCCTTAGCAAATTATAGTCCTTGATCTTCCCAAATAGTCTGATGAGCCAATAAAAATCCCAATCCCTCCTCCTGCTTCCTTCCCCATTTTTTTTGCTTATGCTAATTCAAATGAGCTTTCTGTCATTTACCACCCTTTTGGCACAAGGGGCTGGTGTTGACAGAGAGGTAAGTATGTATCACATCATTAGAGGACTCTGAGCATCAGGTTGTGTCAGATACCTTTGCGGCTCCAGGCACACTGCATGCTCTGTAAATGTTTTCATTCACACTTAGATGACAGGGTGTTTCTCAAAGGAATAGAATCAAAAGGCCTTCTCCTTTTGGCTCAAGTTGGTTTTCTTCAGTGGCATTATGCTGAGTTATCTCTTCAATAGCATTTAGGAAATTTTCGTGATTTTCCCTGTGAGGAGAACTTTAAACCATTCACCTACTGCCTTAAATTTATCTGGACAATATTTATGGATGTGGATATCTATTTTTAGATATTCTCTCAACTTTCTAGGTATAGGTGAGCAGTTTTGAAAATTAAGGAATTTTTAAGCCCAAGCAAATGAAATAATTGCAGGTTACTATGAACAACTGCAAGGATAGAAAAGGGCTGCAATGGCTCAGATGGCCTACTATATGTCAGCCTTGTGCACACACACGTGTATGCACACACAACACACACACACACACACACACACACACACACACACACACACATTCCTGTTTCTCTCTGCATAAAGTTGGTGTTGCCAGATACTCCTTTACTAGTTCTGGCTGATCAGAAGATTAAAGGAAATATTACTAGTGAATTTTCTATTACACTCATTCAATAGGTGAACAATGAGTTTCCATGGTATGGTGCAGCAGTTGTCTAAACTCCTAGTAGAAGAACACTTGTTTATAGTAGGGGTTCTCAGACCTCAGCACAAATCATAATCATCTCAAGAGCTTGTTAAACAGAGCACATGGCCCCAGTCCCAAGGTTTCTGATTCAGCAGGTGAGGAAGGCCCAGGGGTCTGCATTTCTAATACACAGGACACAATGATGCTGCTGGTTTGGGTGGCTGTGACCCTTGATTTACAATACACATATAGGACTGGCTGCTTCTTATTTTTAAACTGATGTTTAATTCTGGGGCAAATGAGTCTTATGGTGTACAATTGTAATTTGGTTCAGCAATTTGAAGGTAACAGTTTTATAGCTCATTTTGCATTCTGAGAACCTCGGTTTTAAATTAGCTGGCCATTATTTTCATTTGTAAATGTTCCATTGCAAACATCCGGTTTTATGGTTGCACTTTCCACAGCAGCCTTTCCCAGCATCACTTTTAGCCTTGTGGGACACTTGAAAATGTAAACTCCCAGCTGATCAGGATCTGCCAAAGCAAGGGGAGGAGGTGGGCGGACTAGCTGGCTTCGATACTATCAACTGCACAGCCTTCTAAAAATAAGTCCTCCCAGCCAAGAAGCCTGCTTAGAATTGAAAATGGGCTGATTAAGAATAAGTTGCAGAACTGCATCTGAGGTATATAAGTCTTCATGTGACATTTTCTTTTTTTCCCCTCCACTGGGAGATGAGAAATGTGCTGAAATTCCAAAATACCAAGCTTTGTATGACTTCAGATAAAATTATGAGCGAGGCAAGTCAACACAGGGAGCATAGGAATTCCAGCACTCACAGTGAAAGGGCTTTTGTGAAGCCTATTGAAATATTCATCAGAGCAATGCTCTGCATACCTGTAACATGTCAGCACACACACGTGTGCTGTTACATATACATGTCTGTGTCTTTTACCAGAACTTTGGGTGCTCAAAACATTTCAATGAAATAAATTCAAAGATTTGCTCATTTCATAAAAGTGTAGTTGGAGGTTGTACAGTCTGAAAGTGGTACAGTCTGAACTCAGTAGGGGACATCAGTAGCCAGACAAAGGAACAAGGCTTTCACCCCATGTGCATTCTCAAGCTACTCCCTCCCTCTTGGGCGACAACATAATTTCTCCTTTTATATACATTTAATTAGTCTAGACTCTATTGTTTCTGTTTTCTTTTGTATTTCTGAGAATAATCAAGCCCTATTTCATTTTAGATTTAACTTACATTTTGGTTAAAAAATGATGTATGTGGCAATTTTTTTAAAGTCAAGTTGTGCATCGTGGTGCATACCTGTAATATGAGCACTTTAGGAAACTGAAGCAGGCAGATCATAAGTTTGAATCTAGTCTGGACAATGTAGCAAATTAGCATGATCTTGTCTCAAAACGAAAACTAAAAAAGTATTGGTGTTGTAGCTCTGTGCAAAGGCCAAGTATCACAAATAATGATACATGCTATCAAATAAATTCAGGGCCAGTGAGACAGCTCAGCAGATTAGGCACCTGATTAGGCAAGGGCAGGGATTGTGGTTCATTTCCTGGCACCACATGCCATGCCAGCTCCACCCCCAGGGCAGGCTGGGCTGACTACAGAGTCCAAGTTTAGTGGCATATGCCATCCCAGCATGGGGAGGCTGAAAACAGGAGGATCACTAGGAGTCTGAGCTGCGTAGTGAGACCATGTATCAACCAAATATCTTAAAAATAAAATAAATTAACTGGACATTTCCAAAATGTAATAGTTGGTCATTCATTTTCATTAATGCATATCATGCCATTGTTCAGATGTACTATGTTACATCCATTTTATCATTGATGGACATTGGAGTAATTTGTAGTTTGGGAGTATTATGGATAGAAGCTCTCTCCATATATTTTAGTATATTTAGTATATAGATGCATGTTTGTTGGGTTTTAGGAGTGAAATATTCAGCTTTAATACTAAACTGACATGTCCTATTTCTCAAGTATTCTGCACAGTTACATTTTAGCCAGATATTTATAAACTTTAATTTCTCTCCCTCTGCCCGAAATCTTTGAAAATGTCCATCTTACTGTGTCTTAAGTCTGCACTTCCAATGACCAATGAAGATGAACTCTTTTTCTTTCTTTTTTTCTTTTGGCCATTTGCCCATCAATCCAAAATCCATGGTACAACATGAATGTCACACTTCAAGTCCGTTGTTCACTTCCCATCTGTGTAAGTTCAAGGTTGGGGTCTCTGTCAGCCACGTTTGCTATCACCAGGACTCTGACTCTGTGACTTGTCTTTCTCACTTTCCTTTGGGAATTTTTATGCTTTTTTTCCTCCCTCTTTATGATTAGCGCTTTCGTGACCTCTTTTACAAAGCGTGGCCCACTGCAAGGTTGCAGAAACATTCTTTTCTATTTTTGTGCCCGAAAGTTTTATTCTTTTCTCTTTTCTGCTAAAATCTGCAATCTAGCTGGAATTGATTTTTGTCTGTGGTATGATGTGGAATTCAAGGTTCATTCTAAATGGATTTCTCACATCATTTATTAAAACACCATCCTCCCTCATCTGTGTCTTTTATAGATCTTAAAACCTTTTGTTGAATATGTTTTTAAACTTTTTTAAAAAATTCAAGGTGGTTCTTACGCCCTCTTTACTTTCACAAACCTAGTTACTGATTATGGATCCTTTATCCTAGGTCTTTTGTATAAATATAATAGCTTGCATCTTGGTTCCTAAGGTCTGACCACTAACATATCTATTCTCCTCTCAACTTCTAGATTAATTGTCCTAAAGTTCATTTAGATTCCACTCAGTTAATCAAGAGGCATATTAATTTTCTGTGGATGCTGTGACAAGTGATCACAACAGTTAGTTTAAAACAACAGAAAGTTACATTGTCATTGATCTGCAGGCCAGAAGTCTGAAGTCAGTACCAATGGACCAAAGTTAAAGTGTCATGAGGTCCAAGCTCCCAAGGAAGCTGTAGTGAGAAGCAGTTGCTGTCTTCCTGCATCTGTGGCTATGTCACTGTAGTCTTCATGGCCTCACTCTACCATTCTCTCTGCTCTGCCTTCGCTACCAATCCTCCTGTGTATATGTCCAGACCTCCCTTTGACCCCTTCTTACATGTGAAGACATTCACTGCCTACCTTTGAAGATTGTCCAGAAAAATCTTGCCATTTCAGGATCTTCAGCTTATGCACACTTACAAAGGCACTTTTCACAAAAGGTAACATTCACAGGTCCCAGAGGTTTACACCTGATACCTTTCAGGGGCTGTTGTTTGGTCTCCCACAAGAGGCTTGATCAGGCCTATATTTTTAACATTTAATTTTGTGATTCAGAAATAATCTTGCTGCAAGACAAAAAAATCAATAACAAAATAATGCCCAAAGATATAAAATTAAAAAAAAATATGATTCTTTTCCCTGAGACCTCATTGTCAGAGGCAAGAGCTGTATTTCCATTTTGCCTGCATATACTTCAGAAAGTGTCCTATGCATATGTAAGCACATACATGTATGCATTTACCTAATGTTCCATTTCTGGACATTTAAGTTGCTTGAAGTCTTTTGTCAGTAAGGACAGTGCAATGACTACTTTCATATGCATAATGTTAAGTAATTTGCTCCTAAAGAACACATTTCCTAGAAATGGAATTGCTGACTTGCAGGGGATGTGACCTTAAAATTTAGCTAAAAATTACCAGTTGTCTACATTGATCTATATTCCCACCACCCAAGAGTCCTATTTAATTTCACATCAATGAAAACTGATTATTTGCTTCAGGGCTGCCAGCCACAATCCTGAATGTTCTTCAGAAGAAGGGCAAACAATAGAGGAAGTGCCTGGGTGTGAGAAGACAACAGCCGGACCATTGATGCTACGGGAAGAACATAAAGGATTGCACTGGAAATGAATCAATGTGAAAGATCAAGACCAGCCATCCAATTTGCAAGCCCTGTGTAAAATAAGATCATTCAAAAATTAGCAAAAGTCTCAGTAAGATGAGGACAGAGCACTGCACTAAGAGTAGGACTCAGCACAGGCCCCAAGGTGTAGTACTATCAGGCTGTGCTTGTAAAAGACAAGTATCAGATTTACTACAGGGAACAAGGGAGAATTAAACTCTTGAGAACTTTAAGTGCACGCAGTGAACCAACTACATCACATCTCTACCTCCCTCCAGAGGGACGGACATCAGAATCATCCTGTTTATTGAGTGATATGTTTTGAGTATTGTACGTTGAGTATGAAACACTAAGTATTCAAAACTGTGAGCAATTCCCTTGTCTTGGAAGGAGTTGTAATACAATCAAACACCCAAGCCATAGTAAATTTAAACAAACAAACCATCAGACAAACAAAAGCCCAAATAATTGAAAGACATTAATACTTAAGTTTTAATGTGCATCAGAATCACTTTGAGAAGGTGGTAAAAATACAAGGGATTCATTTATGAAGCTCAAGCCTTAGTGTTTTCTACTGGCTTTCCAAGAGATTCTGATGCACACCAGTGTTTGAGAACACAGAAGGGAACTGTATTGTAAAGTGTCCTCAGGCTGCTGCCCAGAAGTGTCAGCCACAGGGACGTGCAGGGGGAGATTCTCAAAGTTTACTGAGTGCTGGGGTTTTCTGAGGGGTTTTTTAGGTGCAGGTTCCTTATTTTCACACCAAAAAGTCTTCTTCTGTGAGGTTAGAGTAGAGGTTTAGAAGCTAGGACACTTTTTATGAAACAGAGGGTTTGAGGTTCACAGTTTAAAATATTGACCGAGACCTGTTCTAGAAGGAAGGGATAATTGAACTAAAATTTGAAGGAGAGCAATATTAATATAAGAGGTGGAAGAGAGAAAGGATAGAAGAAAAAAAGGAGGACAAAAGAAAGGAAAGACAGAAGAAAGGGAGGAAGGGTAGAGACAGAAGGGTCTTCATGGTGTTAGACAAAGTATAGAAACAGTACTTTGCTGCGGTTATAAGAGGAGCCTCTGGGTCAGTGCGTGGAATGGGAGTTGGGGGCAAGATTGGAGTGCCGAGTCAGCACCAGGCAGGCAGGCGGTCAGGCACAGGTGCCCTGGTGCATGAACTTGTCTGCACAGAGCATATCAGGGCTGAGGTACTTCGCAGTTCACACCTGAACTCTGAAGCATTCCAACTCCAGCAAACACACACTCCTTCCTCTCTGCTTGTTGGGAAGAGCACAGTGTCCTCAGAGCTGGCCACTTGGAGAGCTTTTTCAATTTCTGTTTTAGGTATGAGTTGATTCAAATTTCTCTCAGTGGTTACAACTTCATCTTTGCTTCTTAACACAAGCCAAGGCAGGAAAACCACCCGCTCCATTTTTTTTTTCTGACCTTTCTTCCTTCACATGCTATTTAAAATACCCTCACCTCTCCTACATGCAGATTCCCAGGCTACCAGCAAGCAGCTGTATTTTTGCAATTGTACAAAGTCTGGTCAAAGAAGATGGAAGCCCAGAAGGCACTCGGCTTAAATTCCAGGCTGAGGAGTGGTAGCTGGAAAGGGGTTATATTTATATTCCTCTGCTTGGAATAGTAAAACATTTTTAAAAGGTATGGTATTTAATCATGTCTGAGCCTGAGGAATGTGGAGGCCCTAGGAGGAATTTTGTTTCAAGGGGATAAAAATAAGAAATTGGTAGCTTCTCCTGTCAAACTCTCCGATACATGCTTCTTGAGCCGCTTGTCCTCTTTATTTTCCACTTCTCTAATTTGTGCTCTGAAATGCTGTGTTTCGGATGAGTGTTCATTTCACTAAGACTTGGAGCAATCTACTTCTGAATCCTCTTAGCATTTCACAATCTCCCTTGCATGTATTCCTATGTAAAGAGAATAAATGCATGTTTAAGCCTCAAAACAAATTTCTAGTAGTATTTATGTCTAAGCAATTGCCACTTTCAAATATCTTGGAATTTTTTTTCCGTGCTCAGGTTCTGAGCGAGAGAGAGAGGGGCAGCGTTTTTATTCTCATAGTAAGGGGCTTAAACCCACTAACAAAAGGTGTTGAAAACGAGATGGGCAAGTTCTCCCACCAGCAGATCACGCTTATCATTTCTGTAACATTCTTAGCTTCTCTTTCCCCAGTGTCTGAGAATTTGAGTCAAACCGATCCTCTCAGATTGCAGTGCGATTTATGGCAATTACATCATTTGGGGATCTTTCTACTAGGGAGCTGCTATTTTTAAGCAAAGACAATTCCTGCCTTAAAAATAATATTAGTTAGTATGCAGACTTTTGGAATTGGGTTTCAAGATCCTCTTAAGTCCAGGTACCATGTCAAACAGGTCTGACCTCAGACATGCAAGAATGCAAAGTCACTCTGAAAGGTTACACTTTCAATGCCAGGCACCCCTCTTGAGCTGGGTCTGACACCAGACCCAGTCAGTAAAAGAAAAGATTACAATCTTTAGCATGTGTCATAGTTTCTCTCCCAGACTTTGCAAAGTATCTATTTCATTCTAAACAAAAACAAGGGAAAGAGGTATAGTCGCTTATTCAGTTAACGTGTTTCATGAAAAATAAATAGTTTTTATTTTTGGATTGGTCACAAACATTATGAGCTCGGCACTGGTTTCTTCATGCTTTTATGGCATATCATGTTCAACCTTATTTTGGGTTACAAAATTCCCAGCCAAAGTTCTATGTGGGAAAAGGGAGATATGACACTAAGAAATCCTAAAAGAAGCATGATACTCAAGACCAAGAATATTTCTTTTGCTATATTCAGTATTAACCAAAGCTATATCAAAATACAGTTTCTAGTCTGGGACATTGGACAATATGGTATAAGGAAATACAATAATAATTTAAGTGTTGTACAGTTGAAATTCTAAGACTTATGACAGGGAAGTTTCTAAGAAATATATTAAATAGACAACTGTAATGGTTTAGAAATTCATGAGGAATTGGGGGGTATTTAGAGATTTTTATGTTCAACAGTGTCACTTCCTCCTCCCACCTCCATTTTCAGGCAATGGAAACTTGGAGAGGCTGAATTAATCCTATGTAAATAATATTCAAGGGGTCTAAATCATAGTTGTGGTTGGATGAGAGCTCAGGTGTTCCCAACGATTTCATGACACCTATCTCTGGATGCATTGATCCACATGATTATTCCTGATCCTATAACTACTGCCTTGGTTTCTTTAGGGAAAGAAACACAATATTCCTGCTGTCTCATCTATTACTATATGAAAAAGTGATGTGGATTTCTATTGTGAATGTTATATGTGGGTCAGTTTTAATAATCATGGAGGTGGAATGGAGGACAGATTTTGTTCAACATTGTGACCATTAGTCATAATTTATCAACTGAAGAGTTTAAGCAATGCCTACAAGATTAGTACAGCACAGGTCTGGTGTGTCTAGTGATTGACACATAGGCCAGCAAACTGAGGCAGAAGACCCATCCTAGATGTGGTTGGCACCAACCAATAAGCTTGTAGCCTGGATGTGATATTATGGGACAGAGGAAGGAAGTATCTCCTTTGTTAATAGCGCATCTCTGTAGTTACATCTGGACACTGGTGTCCAATTTCTGTATGCTTCCAGTGAAGATTCTTGCAGGTGACCTCCAATGAGATTCAAGTTTTTTGATCTTGGACTGACCCTGCATCCTCAAACCCTCTTATTCTGCAGCTTGCATCCTTGTGGGCTGAGCAGCTGTCAGATCCCCCAGTTCTCCAACATCCAGACACCCACTGTGGAGTCTATGGTCTCCAATCCTGTGGTTCCATCTAATAAATCACTATGCATGATTATACACATATTTCTATTGATTGTATTTCTCTAGAGAACCCTAACTAATGCAAGCATCAATAAGACCTTGAATTTGCAAAAGCTATAAAATATAGTTTCAGAGTTTCCACAGAATATTAAAAAGAGAATAGGAAATCATATCTTCTGAGGTCCAAGAACTTTTTAACGTACTTGCTGAAGCTACGTGGTAAGGTATGATTTTTTTCAAGTCTCTCAAGATTTTAGTCCTGCTTCTGGACCATGTTTCTTCTCTTAAGATACCTAAGCAGAGCTCTGAGATGACCTCTTTGGGTCCTGATATGAACTTGTGTTCTGATACAATTTATATACTGAAACCCTAATCTCCATTGTGACTATATTGGAAACAAGGTTTTCAAAGAGGTAAGGGTGTTAAATGAGGTCTCAGGGGTGGGTTCCAATTTGATAGGATCAGGGCCTTTTTAAGAAGAGGAAGAGACACCAAAGATGTCTTTCCATTCATACTGGTACAGAAGAAAGGCAACCTGAGACCACAGTGTGAAAGTGGCCACCTACCAAGGAAAAAACATAGGAGAAAACAGCCTTGATGGCACTTCGGTCGTAAGACTTTCAGCCTGCAAACATTAAGGACAAAACTTGCTATTGTTGATGTCATTTAATTGATGGTGTTTGTTGTAACAGTCTTAAGGGATTAATACAGATTTTAGTAGTAGTAAGTGGAGTGATCATGTGATGTCTACTTTAAAATGTAGAAGTCACTTTGGAACTGAGTAATGGGTAAGGGCTGAAAGATTTGAGATGCACATTAGATTAAAGCCTAGTTTGGTTGCCTTATGTTGGAAGGAGCATGGATGTCAAAGGTGATTCTGATGAGAATTCAGACTTGAAGAATATGGTACTTAGAAACCAACGGGAAGGAAATTGCTCAAGTAGGACAGAAGCTGGCTGACTTGTGGCTTTATGTTATGGAAGGCTGAATTTGTAAGTGATGAAATTAGATTACCTGTGGAAGTTTCCAAGTAAAGTTTTAAAGATGGAGCCTGACTTTCCATTATTGGTTGTGAGCTTTAATTGCGATGGGTCAACTTGACTTGAGAAATAATGGCCTAGCAGATTAGGAAAGTTCTGGAGGTGCCTGTGGAGGACTGAAAAGGCCTCAGACTGTGGAGGGAAGAGCCACTCTGGGTGTGGTGGAATCAGCCATTGGGCTTGTAGCCTGGATGCAATAAAAAGGGAAAGAAAAAAAAAATCCTTCTATTGTTTTCATTGGAGAAGTTCCAGTCTTCACCATTAATTTTGGAAATTGGTTTCTTGTTCCTTTGGGTGTCCAGCATTGCCTTTCTGACATGATTCACACTGCACTCTGAGGTGAGCTCCAGCCTTCTGACCCTCAGCTGGATCCCTAGGTCCCACAGGGTGCAATGCACATGTCCATTTCTCATTCCTCCCCACTGTTCTGGAGGACGGTCAGTGGGTCTCTTCCACTTCTGTTCCTGCCAGCCTACCTAGTAAATCCTTTGTATAATCACACATATAGTTTACATTAAATCTGTTCCTCCAATGAGCACTAACACAGTAAAATATGAGAAGAGAGCCATAAATTAAAGGAACTAGCAAGAAAAAAAGAAACTATAATTTGAAGATATAAGAAATTCTCAGCCTATCCATATTGCAAAAAATGAAAAGCCTGTCGTGGCAAGAATACCAACAGTGTTCTGGAAAAACTCTCCATGGAGAGGTCAGTCATGATTTTTACCAGCCAACTTTTCAGAAGACAGGAAGAGGAATGAGGTTGTACCAGCTAAAAAGCTATAAATAAAGGGAGCTCACATAGTTTTGTGTAAGACAAAGGAGAAGTTTTTCGCTGTAAACATGTTGAATACTTCAAGAAAAGGGGAGAGTGACTCTAAAGGTGACACAGAGAAGGTCAGGGTTGCCTTCCCCAACTCATGCCAAGAACATATAAGCCCTGGGGCAAAGATGGCTTCTTTTTGGATTCAGAGGGTTGACCACCTCATTGGCTGCTTGAGGGTGGGGTCCATGCTGCCCTGTGCTATGGGAGTATCTGTGAGAGCTGAGAAGATGGGACCACCCCATGGGGATATGAGAGTAACTACTCCATTGGGCTTGGAAGGCAGAGCATCTAGACAAAGAGGATTATTCTTGAGCCTTACAATCTAATGGAATAGTCCATCTTAGGTCTTGATTTTGCTTCAGACCAAAATTTCTAGAAAGGAAAAGAAAGGACATTCCAAATTTCTTCCTTTTAGAACAAGGAAGTCCATCTTGTACCTGGATTTTAGAAGCACCTGTATGGTTTCACACATGCTGTGTGAAATTTCTTTGCATAGCTGTGGAGGAATTTCTGTCTTAAGAAGAATCTTAAGATGAATGAAGCCTCTCCTGTACCTTACCTAGATGATACTTAGCAATAATTCAGAATTTTAGAATAAGTTAAGATGTTTAAGGCAGTTGGGGTGAAGCAAATATATTTTGCATATGATAGGAATTTTAGGAAACCACAGGGTAGGATATTATGAAATAATCTTTGGAACTCCAAATTCAGAGGTCAAAGTTCTATGTCCATGTATTTGGAGAAGGGCCTATAAAAAGGCCTAAATCAGAAAGGACTGGTGTTCTCACAAGAAGATGAAAGGATCCTAGAAATCTCTGAAGTACATGCACAGAGGAAAGGCCTGCTGAAGACACACTATAAGGACAGCCAGCTGAGAGGCAGGAAGAGAGGCCTCACCAGAAACTGCCCCTGACAGCACCCCAGCTTAGACCTCCAGCGTGTAGAGTCTGCTGCTTAAGCCACACAGTCTGTGAGAGATTGCTGTAGCTGCCTGGTGTGCTGGGCCAGTGGAAGTCTAGTGGAACTTCTTTGCTTTCTTTACTGCTGTCCTCTATTTGGGAGGTTGATAATTCCTCTTTTGGACTTTCTAACCATATTTCATACATTCTTTTCTTTGTATCATACTCTGCATACATACATTTGATTCCTTAAAATATTAATGACTGTATATTGCTTTTGCCTTGGTGATTCTTTGATTATAAATTGTTAGTACTATGTACCTGAGTTTTTAATTGACATACAGTAAAACTGACTTTGTGTATCAAATTAAGAACTAATGGGCTCCAAACATGATACAGTAAAATGAATAAGAACTCAGGAGATTCACTTAGTCACATTTGGGGGTTCTTACACAGTATCCTCTGAGCTCACACTTTCCATCATTTCCCTATAAAAGACACAGAAAACAAGAAATATAATCCAGAAGGTTAGATGAAATTCTGGAACTAATCACTCAAAAATTCAAAAATTAAATTAAATGACATTATTTGGAAGCTTACAGAAAATAGGTAGCTAATTATCTTTTAAGATGAACAGATGTGAATGACTTCTAATTGAAATGTTAGATATACATATTTTTAGGGAAACAAAATAGCCAACACGCCTCTTCTGTCTGAGGCATGTTACCAATAATCAGACTTTAAAGGGGCTTCACACTTTGATAGGTGGTATTATTGTCCTAGTACATTTGTAACAAAACGCCACAGACTGAGAGATTTAGGCAAAAGATGTTTTTTTTTTTTAATTCTAGAGGCTGGAAGGTCAAGATTAAGGTGCTGATAATATGCAAAGCAGGACAGATCTTTCACAAAAAGCTAAAATTAGAAATTCTGTATCATTAAACTATCACCCTCCTAGGTATCATCCCCAAGAATTTAAGACATTATACCACAGGGATACATGCATGTTTATAACAGCACAAGTCCTGACAGCTAAACCCCAGCAACAGCCTGTACGCTCCTCACCAGACAATTGGTGTCTGTATAACAGAATGCTACTTGGTCATAAAGAAGGAAAAAATTGAGACATTTGTGGAACAATCTGGGAAACGTAATGTTCAGTAAAATAAGTGAGACACATAGAAACTTGGATAGTGCACAGAATCTGTCATCTGCATAAAACAAAGCATAAACTAAAAGAAAAGAAAGAGAATGAGACAAGTGGGAGGGTCCCTTGCTGGTGTGAAGGAGTCCAGAGGACCAAGGGCAGAGTTTGGGCGAGGGGAGAGATGGGGCAATCTGTAGAGGCAGATACGCCAGGTTCAAAGCCCTAATTACCTCAATGAACATGGACACTATATGCTTAAACATGCAGTAAGATTAATCATATCAGCAAGAATGAAAAGAGGGGAGGGAAGGTGAGGGGATTTAAAGGAGAAGTGAACTGTATTATGTACATGTATCCATATGCCACCTCCCAAGAGAAATGTAAAACACATGTACTCTAGACACATACTAATAAAAAAACATTAAAATATAAATGATTAAGATGTTGGCAGGGCTTGTTTCTTCTGGAAGCCTGTTACGGTTTGTGCTGAGTTGTCCCCCCCCCCAAATCTCATGCAGTCATGGGGTGGGTTTCTAGAGATTGTGACTAACTCATGATCCAATGCTGTGACTATGGGTGTGAGGGCTCTACCCACCCTGGGCAGATAGCCTGAATACGATATAAGCAAGGGAAAGGGGCTTGCTAGCTGCTACAGCCCCTGCTCCTCCCTTTACTGTTTTCTACCTCCAAGAACTGCTTCCCTGTGCCATGTGCCACACTCTGCCTGGGAGCCAGCTGAGTAGGGACTGAAATTTCCACCAACTGTGAACTGAAGAAACCCTTCCTTCCTTAATCTTTGATGTTAGGCATTATGTCTCTGTAATGGTTGATACACTGTGTCAACTTGGCTGGATGACTCCACATCGCAGTTCTGGACGGTGGGGGTCTCACCCTGGGCACAATTGGTGCTGCCCCCAGAATGACTTAGTACAAAGAGGCCATATAAAGGGGCTGAGGAAATAGTTGATGTTCCCCTTCATTGGAGGAACTTCAGTCTTCACATTTAGCTTGGACTTCATCTCCTGGTTGCAGTGCAGACTCTTCGGCCCC
Organism: Ctenomys sociabilis; assembly: GCA_004027165.1. Classification (NCBI taxonomy): domain Eukaryota; kingdom Metazoa; phylum Chordata; class Mammalia; order Rodentia; family Ctenomyidae; genus Ctenomys; species Ctenomys sociabilis. Next base: position 57,803 of record PVKA01007120.1, read on the forward strand.
CAGCTTGGATCCTTTGCCTTCTGTCATAGACTCTTCAGCCTCTATTGCAGACTCTTCAGTCTTCCATCACAGACCCATTAGCTGACAGATAGAGACTTGCACGGAGCACCAGCAGCGAGCTTCAGACCTTGGGACTGACTTCTTCAGTCTAGGGTGTACAGATGCCCTCTGCATGCTCCCTCATCTGACTCTTCAGCTGACTGTTGCAAGCCCATCTTGTAATTCCTTACACATTGTATATCTTGTGTTAATATCTGTTCCTTATATTGTATATTCCTCTAAGTAAAACACTGGCCAATACAGTCTCAGCAACATGAGAAAAGTAACTGGGACAAAGCCTCTCTATGGCTATAGAATGCTTTATACTATAGTATGTATGTGTGTATGTGTGTGTGTGTGTGTGTGTGTGTGTGTGTGTCTTTTTTTCAGTCCTAGTGACTGAATCCAAGCACTTGACACTGAGCTACATTCCCAGCCTCTTGTATTGGACTTTATATTTTTATTTTGAGACAGAGCTTCCCTAAGCTGTTTTTCAAGCGGAGCTTCAACTTGTAATCCCTTGCCTCAGTATGTGACAGTGCTGTGACTACAGTTCTGTGCCACTGTGCTTGGCTCTAGTCTTTCCTTCTCATGGGGGCACTAGTTAGGCTTGATCAGAAAGCACTCATACACCCTCCCTTTACCTAAATCACCTCCTTAAAGGCTCCATCTTCAAACACTGTTACATTCTGAGGTCAGGACTTCAATGAATCAATTTTGCTGTGGTTGGGGAGGGAAATAGAGACACCATTCAGCCTATGACAGTAGGGACCTCATCATCTTGCCTTGCCTAAGAACTACCCCTGGGGTGAGCAAAAAGGTCCTTTTATCTCCATCCAGCAGAGTTGGGATTCCAACAAGCTCTAGCAAGTATAAATCCTATGTCTATCATCATACCTCTGAACTTTAATTTATAGTATTAATTGGATGAATATGTCCTTGGTTTGGTAGAAATAGTAAAGATAAGTAATACTTGAATCCAATGACTACAAATCCCAAAGAAATTTTTAAGTGTCCTTGGGGTACTGGAGTATAAGGATTTGCTTTCCATTCTGTGTATCCATTCCCAAGATGGATATGATGTTTGGGAACCCATGTCAACTCTTCTACACCACAAGGGTCACATTTAGATCACTACCTCCAGAAAACATAATACAACTCAGTTCTTAATTTGCCTTGCAGACCATTAAGCACAGGTGAACTAACGTGAACTGAAGATTTTTTCCTCAGGGTAGTTCTGGGATAAGACAGGGAGGTTCTTTAGTACAGTGCAGTGGCACAACTACTACAAAGGATAACATGTGACCAATGGATAGTATGTATACAGTGCCTCACACAGATGCCACATACACTTAAATATTATGTATTTACTTGTGTGTGTTTCATTAGCCCTAAACTTATGCTTATCAGTTATAATAATTGATGATTCTCTTTTAGGCAGTCTGGTACAGAGGAACTTATTTTGTACATACACAACTCACCTATATATAGCATTCTTGGTATTATGAACATTTCCTATTTTGAACAATAATTTCATGAAATTGCAGCGATTACATGAAAAAATAGTTTTGCAGCTCTCCTAACCTGAAGGTAGAGCCACGAGAAATGTAGAAAATTAAAGAGCTTTCTCTGCTAAGAAAAAATAGCCCCCATATCTCCCTATGACATAGGATTTATAAGAGATTTGTAATTTTATGTAAACATTAGTTTCAACATAGTCATTTCCTGTTAGTTTTGCAGATGATGTCAGTGGGAAAAACCAAGCATAGTAGAACCTGAACAAACATTTAGAGTAAGACTGGGGATAAAAGTGAATGGGGTACTGAACACATAAAGTGTAACACAGGACAGAAGGAATTCATGACATCACGATCCTTTCGACACATGTGTTTCCATCCTAATCAGACCCCCTGTCAAAAATGAAGTGGAGAGATGCGGCCAACAGTAACAATAACTGGGTTCATATTATTTTTCCGGTGATGCCATAGAACACATATGGAATGGTCAGTAGTAATCTAGGCATGGTGGTGCATGCCTGTAATGCTAGCACTGGAGAGTCTGACATAGGAAGAGAGCTGCAAGTTCAAGGCCAGGATGTGCAACATAGTAAGTTCAAGGCCAGCCTGAACTATGTAGGAAGACCTGTCTAACTTTTAGCTTATCTCTGTTTTGTATGCTTCATTTTTATATACGTACCCTTCCTTGGAGTGTATATATTGCTCCTAGAAGTGTATATATTGCTCCTAAAAGGCAAATCAGTGTGTCATCTTCATCTTGAACATATTGACTGTGTTGGATCTCTGTGTGCTTTGTGACTCTGCCTCTCACCCCAAATGGAAACTCCTGCATATACTCCATGGCTCTGGCTCAGTTAGCAGAGTACTTTATCATAAGTAGGTATGCTTTGTCTAGTGGAATGATCTAATTCTATAAAGCTGCCTCAGTGAAATCTGTGTGTCTTGATCAGCATGTATCCAAAGGAATTCACTGGAGAAAACATTCAGGAAGGCAGAGTTAGAACTGAGGAAGAACTGGGGTAGAACTTGAATTCTTCATATTTTTCTTCTCCAGGTGAGCTAACAGTGATGAACTAATATTTCTCTCTAAAACTCCCTTTCAAATACCTCGATGCCTTCACTGATGTTCTACTGTATCATCATGAAGATTATCACAGGCAGAGCTAGTAGACCAGGTCCCATGACTAATGAAATCTGTTATCTGACTAGAACTCACTGAAACATTTCAACATCTAAACTGAACAGATGGCCCTTTTGAGAGCAAAGAGACTCATGGGATTTTATTTGGGTCTGATACTTCAGGTGAGCTGGATGGTGTCCATGACCAAAACTTTCTCTCTGATGAAGATGGCAAATTCCATGATGTAGATGAAAGAAACAAGCCCAAGAACAGTGGTAAATAATTCGCTGATCCCAAACTCTAGTTTTTTTTTTTTTTTTGCTCTGTTGTATTATTCGTTCTTTCTCTGCAAAATTAAATTCAGATTTCTCCAGTTAGCCAAATGTTAACCACCAGCCACCAGAAAACAAGAGTGGCTCATTAGAATGATAATTTCATTTGATGAACAGAATTAGGAGCTGTGTGTGTGATGTAAAAACACACTTCAGAATCTGCTTGCGAGTCCTGACAGTCTGTTGAGGCGATGGTCTCCTTCCACAGAAACACAATGCCTCACAGGAAGGGGATTCAGGAGGGGAAGTGCCCATCTCATCAGCATTTTCACGCTAGATTAATGCCCTAAAGTCAAATGGAGCTTTCCCTGCCTTCCGCCTTTCCCTTCCAATGCTACCTTGTGGCAGCCTGCCTGATTCGCGTCGGGATTCAGCACCGTGTCTCTCTGACGGGTCCTGTCAGAGGAGCTGGGCCCCTTCCTGCCATACAGAGCCACAGGGAGTGGAGGAAGACACCCTTTTACCACGCTGGACCATGTTGGACCTCTGCTTCCTCCCTTCTGCAGTTGCCATAGGCTGAGATCCCAGTGGTGCTCTCCTCAGCTTCTGCATCTTCACTTTTCCTCCTGTCCTAACTAGTCCAATGCCTCAGAAGCTCAGATGCTTTGCAATTTTAATACATGTTTTTTTGAGTCCAAACTTCAGATTTTACCAGACCGTCATCTTGAATATGCCCTCCTTGCACTCATTCTTTCTACTTGGTTGATTTTTACTCCACCTCTGTGCCAGTGCAGTTGCCTCTTCCACCATCTGTCCTCTCTCTGGCTGATTTAGGAGCCCCTGCTCAGGCTACCCAGCATGCCTTGTGTACTTTGGTACTGCTTACTACACTGGGTCAGAATGATCTGGTTGGGCTTCTGCCTTTTACACCAGCTTCTTGGGGGAAGAAGCTTCATATTATTCTTGTATCCCCAGATCTCAGTAAGGGGTCTGGAGTGTGAGTATGACATATTTCATCATCAAATAAGTAAGAAATGAGTAAACTAAACAATGGATGCTTAGCAAGTGAGCCTTGTTTATTTTTCTTTTGACTTTGAGAAAAATAGCATTATTCTTATGCATGCTTTAGGAGCTTGTACAGAAATCTAAACAAAATGAAAAATGTGAAAGAGCTTCATAGAATGCTTAGCACATAGTACTGTTCATTGTGGATTCTTGCTTGCTTTATTTTAAATTATGTAATCAACTATAACAGATCTTATTTTGATACTTGTAAATTTACTTTATGTCATGTAAAATGTTGTATTATACTGTATATGCTATAATGTATATTATAAATATACATTAATGAAAATGTATCTACATTAAATCACATCTCAAAATAGAACCAGCAGGAAAGAAACATTTTATTCAAGTTATGCAATCAGACATTTATAGGACATTGTGACTGCCTGCCAATTACAGTGCTAGTGCTGGGGTGCAGATTTGGGCTCTCCTGACCTTTGCAGAGCTAATAATTAAGGGGACTTCAGCAGCCCAAAGTTCTTTATCAATGCTGTCTCACAAAACCCACCTGAGAGTTTCCAAGTCTGTAAGTCTTGTTAGCCCCATCTTTCTTTTTACCCAGAAGGAAGCTAATACTTTTATTAAATGATGAATGCAGGGACATATGTGCTCTGTAATTTTAGATCTTCTTGAGGACCTAGTCTTCAGACACTGCATACATGCTGGCATTCTGAGGCAGTTTCAACCTCAGTGTGGTCTAGAACTTTGCCTCTTCAGCATCTACACAACAGGAAAAGGCAAGAAAAGTCAAATCTCTTTGACTTCTTAGTTCTAGTTGTCTTTGTTACTCTTCTGTCATTGCTGGGACAAAAATACCAACACCTAAAATGAAGGAATAAAAGGTTTATTTAGCTCATAGTCAGTGGGGGTTTCAGGCCCTACTCAGTTGCCTTCAAGTTAGAGTGGCACATGGCAGAGGGAGGCTTTCCTAGTGGCAACAAAGAGCAGAGAGCAAAGGGCAGGAGTGATGGCAACAGTGGCTACAGAGAGCAAGTCTGTCTCCCTTAAGTTGCATTCAGGCTATGTGCCTTAGGCTGGCTGTAGCACTTATACCCATAATCCCAGTGGATGATGAGTTAATCACAAACTGCAGAAGTCTGCTCCATGACTGTATGAGGCTTTGCGGGGACAACTAGACACAAACCATGATAGTAGTCTCCTCAAAGACCATAGAAGGATCTGCAGTCACACCATGCAGTCACCATGGGGATGCACATTTAGAACAGTGAACCTTAAGGAGGATGTGGTCCCCAGGGGCTCATCCAAGACTCACAGCTAGCTCTCATTAGAGTTGCCCGCACAGTCAGCCCAGAAGACATGCTTGAGAGCCTTACTGACTTATACCTATTGGAGTATGTGGGACATTCTCCAAAGACACAAAATCAGCTTTGAGAGAAAATTCTGTCCTTTTGGATCTTCTGTCTTCACTCTTAGACCAGGGGTCTGACTTTTAGCATAAAGAGCCTTTCAGTCACTTCTTATTATCCTGCCAAAAGGTGGCCCTCATGAAATTAAATATATATTCATCTTAATGTCAGTATCATAAGTCTGCATGAATCTAGTGATAGGGACATGAGAGTGAGCCCAAGACTTCAGGAAGCTGGTGATTCAGTTTTCACTGCCCCCCACAACATTTGGAGAGGCATTTCTAGTTGTCACATTCAGGGCAGGGGTGTGTCAGGCATTTAATATATAAGATGCCAGGGTTGCTGTTGAACCTATAAAGTGCAGGAGAAACCCCCTCAACAAAGAATTACCGGGTCCCCAATGCTAATGCGAATATGAATATGCATGCTAACACTACCACTAATTCTTCCATACAAGGATTGGTAAGCTCTCCATTCTCTCTTGTTATCTTGTTATGTGTTTGGTATTCCATGGTCCCAAAATATACTTTATTTATTTATATTTTTTTTTGTGGAACCAGGGATTGAACTCAGGCCCTTGAGCTTGCCAGGGAAGTGCTTATTCTACTGAGCCATCTCCCCGTCCTCTCCAAAATATACATTTTAAACACAGAGAAATATATAAAGTTTCTATTTGCATAGGTCAAATAGAGTTCATTAAATGGGATTGTGAAGATACTTATATATCAGTTAACTGTCAATTAAGAGTGAAAAAAATGAAGTACATTAGTTGCCAAATAAAAGGCATGAGTATTGTTTTTTCTGTGAGATAGAGATGAAAGTAGTCACAAAGGGAACAGAAACATACTCTAAAATCATAAACTCTGGTCTCTTTTGCATATTGCTATGTTCCTGAATGCCTGCTATTCAGCAGCTACCTCATGTACTGGATAAATATTTATGCATGTATTTGCAATAGATTTGAATAAAGAAGCCAGATATTTTCTAAGTTAGGAGGAATGCCAGAGCTCAAGGCAAGGAGTGGCCAGGGAGATAGCTCAACAGCATAAGTTAAGTGCCTGCCTGGCAAGTGCAAAGTCTTTAGTTCAATCTCTAACATAAAAACATAAACAAAGTAATGGTAAGGAAGAAGGAAAGGGTCTGATGTATCTAAGGCTCATGTATGAAGAGGAAACTATTAAAGTAAAAGAGAAGGAGCTATGAGGAAAGAAAAGATACTGCTAGATCAGGACATTTGAATTGGCTTTGTAGAGGCAGGGAACACACTTTGGTCTTTATTTTGGAATAACTGAAATCTCATTCCTTGCTTACTTGTTGGGATCTGGGTAAAGCTTTAATTGTGCTGTGCTGAGGTCAGATGACAAGTATGTGTGTGAGTACAAGTATGAGCTGTGTGGGTCCCTGGAGGAGTTAGTGTTGCATGGGGAGTCTTCTATATCTAAACTGCTTCCTAATCCTCTGGCTTGAGTCAACACTTTCTACCCAACCTGGACTGAGTTCTCTTCCTCTGTGTGTGACAGAGACTCATAACTCAGGAATGGAAGGAGGACTGTTCAGCATGCGCTTGATCACTTCCTGCTCCGTCTGCAGCAGGGTATGTGATGATGGCTCTGGTGTTCCCGGCTGCCCTAAGGAAATTCCGACATGCTGTGGCTATCCTTGGGAAGTTTGCCTTTGCTGGCATGGTAACCAAGTTGTTACTCGACTAAAAGTTTATGGCACCCTTAAAATGGCTAGTGGTTTCCTCAGAGGAAGTGGAAAAGACCAGAGGCAGGGGAACTGGTTGCCTGAATAGCTCAGGAACCAGCTTGCTCAGCTTGGAATTTTTCATAGCAAATGTCAGCAGGCCACAGCCCCTAAGTGCCTTTGTGAGGACTTAGGGTATGGTTAAATGGGGAATAAAGGTGGTGAGAAGGGAGTTTGGACCTGTGTGGAGGGATTTCTCTCCAGGCCTGAAAAACTCATCTGACCCAGAAGAGAGCACAGGCCCAGTGGTGAACCCTTCAGCAGAATTTCCTGCAAAGAGGCTAGAGGCAAGACCCACCCAGCTGATTAAGTAGCAGAACATCTTGACAGTGTGACACAAAAGGCTCACTTGCAAGGCTGCAGCAGAAAGAAGTAGACCACAACAGCCAGACCAAAGCCACACCCACCTGGAGGAGTCTGAACTTCGTAGATCTGGGCCTAGTGCTATTATAATAACTCTATCTAAGCTCTACACCAAAGGTCAAAAGTTAGTGGTATACAAAGTGACAAAGAGAAGAAACAAAAAGCAGTCTCAGGCCCCGAGTCCACCCAGTACAAATGCAGAAGACACTACCATAGAGGTAATTGGAAATCATACACCTGAATTCTCTGAAATAATAGCATTGGAAGTAAAGAAACAACTGCAGAGAGGTATAGAAGAAATTAGATCAGAAATAATTTTTTAAAAGTAAAAAAGTAGTGATAACTATAACCAAAGAAGTACTAAGTGCTTCTAAAGAATACACTGATTAAAAAAATAGAATATAAAAATGATGGAACCCCTGAATAAGCAATATAGGAAAGAAATAGAATGATGAAACAGATTCAAAGTGATATACAGCAAATTAAAACCTCAATCACAAGCTGGCAAATTCGTTTGAGTGAAAGTGAAAATAGACTCTCTGACCTTAAAGACACCATTACAGCTAGTGAAAAAGTAAGCAAAAATCTCTTAAAAACAACTAGGATGCAGAAAAAATAATTCAACATCTGCAAGACAATGCAAAAATGAACAATGTGAGACTAATAGGCATCAAGGAAAAGGAAGGAGTCAATGCAAATGATATAAAAAGAATATGGGCAGAAGTAATAGCAGAAAACTTCCCAAATTTGGGGCAACAATCTGACATTCAGGGAACCGAAGCATATAGAACCCCAAATAACATCAACCCAATTAAAACCACTCTCAGATCAAGATCCCAGAAATTCAGCACAGGAACAGTACATGAAAAGCTGCTAAAGAAAAGAAACAGATCACATTTAAAGGAAAACCCATCAGAATAATGGCAGATTTCCCTTCACAAACCATCAAGTCAAGAAGAACATGGAGCAAAGTACTTCAAGTCTTGCAAGAAAACAAATTCCAATCCAGACTGATACACCCTGCAAAACTCTTTCAAGTAAAATGGAGAAGTAAAATACTTCCATGACAAAGAATAACTAAAGAAATGATGCACGAGAGAGGGAGCAAAATGATTACAATCCATGAATGAGAATGGAAACCCACCAAATAGGGCAAACAATTAAACACAGGAGAATAAGAGGTATACAATAGTAGTCTTTCAGTTATTCTTTTGTGTGCAGCAACAAAATATTTCCATCAGCACACTCTACAAATGGACTTCTCCTGCACCCTATGGGTCATGATTCCATATGGGTCTAAAGGGTGGATTTCAAGGAAATAGCTGTAGCTCAGTCCCACAAATGACACCTGGCCACCAGTAAGTGTCATGGTCATTATCCATGTCCACAACACACTAAAACTTGGTGTGATAGTCTATCTCCAAACTGTCAGAAGTGATGGCCATTTATTTGTCATTCCAGTATTTTTCATGTTTTATTCTTAGTACTTGTTTACTATCATGAAAACTTTTTCTTAGTTCAATTGTTTTGAAACATTTAATTTTTAAGTAACTAGTATTTAATTTTCTGAATATTAGTTAATCTTAATTTTTGTTTTAAGATTTATGCTATATCTTTGAAGTATTATTTACCTAAAAGACATCATATGATATCTTCTCTTAATATTAGAAACTTTAAAAACTATCTTTCCATTTTCTGTTGACTTTATATTACTTCTTCCCTGTCTTTTATACACACATATACACACATATATAGAAAAAAAAGTACGTCCTCATGTACATCAGAGCATTTAGACATTTTCCTTTGGCCTTTTAATTGGAGGTCTCACCTCTTTGTTGACTCTGAAGACTCATCCTGGCTCAGGTTGGGTCTCTTTCCTTGGTTTAGGTGTGAAGACTTTCTAGTAGGCTCGCTGGCCACTCTCAGATGGGACAGTGACCACTGGCACTGGCTCTTGAGCTTCCTGTCCATTTACAGCTTGGGACATAGCCCTGTTTTATGGCTGATCACAAGGGGATGGGAACAGGAAGTGGGGGGGGGAGAAAATAAACCTCACAACGGACACCCAAGCCAAACCAAGCAGTGTTGGTAGAGGGACTATAGTACAGAAGACGGAGGCGATATACAGTGTGAGACATCGTCACGTACAGCTCAGCTGGGTGTTGGGGAGAAAAGGCACATGTTCCTGTATTGCCAGTCTTTATATTTTTTTTTTTGTGGTGAAATTAACTATGGGCCCGGGGAGACAGCTCAGTAGAATAAGTGCTTCCCTGGCAAGCGAAAGGGCCTGAGTTCAATCCCGGTTCTGAAAAAAAGAAAAGGAAAGAAATTAAACTATGGAGCATAAGCAGGGTATGCTGGCAAATGCCTGTAATTCCAGCACTTGGGAGACTGAAGCAGGAGGATCATTGCAAGTTCAAGACTAGTCTGGGCTGCAAAGTGAGCTCAAGGCCAGCCTGAACTGCATAGTGAGACCCTGACTCAAAAAGACTAAATAAATAAATAACTTGAATGAGGGAACAAAGATATAGAAAGTGCCTTAGTGACCCAGTTGCTTTATAAACCATGGGTTCTTCACAGCTAGCTAGGAAGAATCACAAAGGACAAGGAGATCTGGGGATTGGAACATATCATTCAGCTCAGAAATACTTCATATAGTTTAACAATTTCTTTATTATCCTTCAGGGGCCAGGAATGACATTTCCATTTTGAAGTCATTTTCTTTATTTATTTTTGGCATACATACTGCAAAGTAAAAAGTAAGCAAATGCTTTTTACATTTTGCACCAACCTGTCAAAAAGTGATGAGGAAGATCAACAAATTTTCTCACTGAGCCAGCACTAAACTAAGTTTTTTCCCTTTCGTTTGTTCGTTCGTTTGTTCCTCTCTCTCTCTCTCATTCTTTCTTTCTTTTTTTACTGAGCTGCTCCATCCTGGCCCCACTTAAGCTGAGGATAAAGCCTATAAAACCCATGAAGCAGCTCTAACCAGAGGCCCAAGCTTGCCTTGTGCAGAATCACTGGAGGTGGTGCAGTCCATACCCAGAGTCTCTGATCTGCAGGGCTGGAGCAATGATGCATTATTTATATCACCAGCCCCAAGACAATTCCTATCACATTGAATAAATTTGTACCTGGGGTTGGTGATCCAGCTCCACAAGGGCTTGAGGCAGGAGACTGTCTATGACTTCTGCGTGTGCTGAGTTTAGCACACTAATGGCTGGGGGGTAAGAAAGGCCTAGAGAGCCCTCACTGTCACCAGGTCACCAAGGGAACCTACCTAGGCCGGGCCTTCTCAGTTAATATTCTGGCCACACCTTTCTAAAAGCAAACCCTGTTTCCATTTCTCATTTCTAGTAGTACAAGTATACTGTATGCTTGAGACACATAATAAATGGCCTCATCCATTTGCATAGCCTTTACAATTCATATGGATTCACCCAAATTTAACAATCTAGGTATTCCTCTACAGCAATCTTAAAGGCTCAGGCTCCAGATCTTTCCTGTAGGCTGCTGTTCTTCCTCCCTCCCACTACTGGCTGCCCCAGGCTCTGGCCTCTACCTAGTTAGCCAAGCCGGAAGTCCCATGCCCAGCCCCACAGCCTTAGAGCTTCCACCCCTTTGGCAGATGCCCAGCCCCAGAATGCTGCAGGCTCTGTCCTCTCAGAAAGGACCTGGAGAGACTCTCTGACCACAGTAATGTGTCTCCCAAAGCCTCATGCAGTCATGGCGTTGCTTGCCATTGGAGTTTGTGACAGATTCTTGATCCACTGCTGGGAATGCAGGTGTGAGTGCTACACCCTAGCCTAGGGGTGGGTGATTTGCATTACAATGTAAGGAGGGGAGAGGGGTCAGCTAGCTGCCTGAACTGCTGCCCCTACCTTTGCTCTTTAGCTCATTGCCCTGTGCCATTCTGCCTTGGAGCCAGCTGAGTACAGACTGAAACTTCCACTGACTGTGAGCTAAATAAACCTTTCCTTCCTGCATTTTGAGTGCTGGATATTTGTCCCACCGAGGAGAGAAGAGTAACCGAGACACACACTGACCACGGCCCCATCAAATCTTCTTCCCTTGACTGATCCTGAGAAAAAAAACAGAGTCACAGAATGACAACTGAAGAGTCCCATGGCCCAAGTTCGTTCTCTGTCATTGAGTAGCAGTCTGTTACCTCTTGTGGCCCCAGTGCAATATTGCCAACAAGAATTTCTTTGCACCATGCAATATTCCCAACAAGAATCACCAACTTTCCATTTCCTGAAATTCTTGTGAAACTTTTAAAAATAATTTTATTGAGAAATAGCAATGAGACAGTTTCAAAACAGGTTAGTAGGACAGTTACAAGTAGGACAGTGGCTCATTAAATAATACATGGTCAGGCGGATAATCCCTGGCCAATGCAGTGAGGTGGGATGTGTTTCCCACCCCTGAATTTTTCTAGCATTCACCACACACCCATTCCATTTTGTAGCTATTAGCAGCCATGTCTAGATATGCTTTCTTATAGAGCTAGTTGCATGTGCTAGGCTTAATTTTTTTTTTTTTTAATTTTTAAATTTGCCAGATCTGTTGAATATAACAAACATTAACACAACAAGACTCCAGGTGCATATTACCCCAAATTAACAAAAATAAACATTTCATAATCTTTGTTTCAGATTTTTAAAAAAGGAAATTCAGTTTTTTGTATCTCTCCCCTTAAAGGTAGGTACTATAGTCTTGAATTTGGTGAGGATTCCTTCTGAACTAAGTATCTGCAGGGGTATTTATTAGGAAAATAGGCTGTTAATTTCTGTGTTTTAAAAACTTACATGAGATATACTGTATGAACTACTTGTTCCTGTCTGTAGCTTGCCTTTCCCTCTTAAATTTATATTCTTGAGGTTTATCCCTACTGATAATTCAGTGTCCACATTGTAGCTAAGGAGGACAGTCACTCTACTCATTCACTTCAACTGTGGTTCAGAATTCTATAAGGTGGGTATTCTATATAGTTTATTTAGCACCTTTATCTGCTTAGTTATTTCCATTTAGGTTGTGTTCAAGTTTTTTATTATAACAAATGGTACTGCTCTGGACATTTCATGCATTTCTGCACCTAGAGTTGGAACTGCTAGGATAAACTGGGATTGCTAGGAACACCTTTGCTGTACTTTGCCAAATGACTTTTCTCTTTGCTTTATATATGTATTTAGTACAGGGTCTCCAGGGTCTCATGACACAGATTGAACTCAGACTTGTAGTGATCCTCCTGTTTTCAGGCTCCCAAGTGCTGGGATTGCAGACCCATGCCACCACTCCCATCTGTCACCACCTCAGCGTGCCCCAGGTGGTGGGGCCAGCATGGCATGCTGGAAATTGAACCTGCTTCCCGTGTCTGCCTAAGCAGGTCAAATTTCTTTGCACCATGCAATATTCCCAACAAGAATCACCAACTTTCCATTTCGTGAAATTCTTGTGAAACTTTTTAAAACAATTTTATTGAGAAATAGCAATGAGACAGTTTCAAAACAGGTTAGTAGGACAGTTACAATAAGTAATACATTGCAAATTGTTGTCTTCATAGTGGTTATTCATAGCACAAGATGCAGACATGATATCCTGTCCAAACACTATTAGTACAAATCTTTCTTCTCACCAAATTAAGAGAAAGTAGCTGTATATCTATCCTAGCTATTTTGTATATACAAATACAAACTGGTCCTTCATTTATATCCCCTTTTTTGGTTCAGTTTTGTCAGAGATGGGTATTCCATTGCCATTTAGATATTGTAGGTGCATGAATTCATCAAAATAATACAATACAGTCCAGTAGTCCATAATAGTAGTGGCAGTTAGCTTTCGAAACTTTTTAAAACCTGGAAATGGCTCTCAGTGTTATGTATGTGGCAGGCTTTCCCAGTAGTGCTTTAATGTACATTTCTTCTGTTTTGTCCATTTCATTATTTTCTCTTGGGAATTATAGAGACAATCTGTGTTAATCAAAGTCCTAGCAAGAAATAAAAGGCACACTGAGGTCAGAATAATTTGAGAGAGTCTCCTTACCAAGAGCAGTATAAAGTGTCTTTATGGTTAAAGAAATTCTTTTCTATCTAGTTTGCTACGAAGTCTTTTGGTTTGACTTCTTAAGAAAGGAGGAAGTCAATTCTAGAGATCAGACTGGTCTTAAAGATCTCATCTTTTCCATTCCATTTTCTTCCTTGGATTACAGCTGTGTTAATGGACCTGGGGCCACAGGTGTATCTGCTATGAATTTTCCCTAAAAAAAGTCACCTTCAATTTAGCCTTGAAGAAAGAATACCCTAATCTACTATCCTCATGGGCAAAAATACGCTGCTCATCTTTTGAAATATGTTTTTTAATCTTTTATTGTTTTGGTATGGTGTCTTACTACACAGTTCGGACTCATAGTGATCTGTCTGTCTCAGCCTCACCAGCACTAGGATTGCCACACATCTGGTTTCAGCGGCCAAATAGGCACAGGGCCAGCCCAGAAAGTGATACTGGGGATTAAACCTGGGTTCTTGTGCTTGCCAGGGAGGCACTCAGACCCACTGAACTATCTTCCCAGTCTGCTGCTCATTTTTTAAAAAAACAATGTATTTAGTACAAGGTCTGCAGGGTCTCACTACACAGATCAGACTCATAGTGATCCTCCTGTTTTCAGCCTCCTAAGTGCTGGGATTACAGGTGTGCGCCACCACACCCGGTCTCAATCGCCCTCTCAGCTCACCTCAGGGGTGGCTGGCACAACACCCCTGGGATCAAACCCCTGGTCCCTGCACCTGACTAAGCAGGAGCTTTAATCTGCTGAGGTACCTGGCTGGCCCACTGCTCATCTTTTAAAGGGCACAATTTAAGTACTATATCTCATACATTTCTTTCAGCTCATTTGAGGTTATATAAGCCAAATTTTCTTCCTTTCTTTTTCTTTTCTTTTTCCTTCCTTCTTTCATTCTTTTTTTTTTCTTCTTTGAACTCAGGCAAACTTGAGCTCAAGTTCTGGCTCTTGCCTTATGTCCTTATACAGCATATATGTTCTCTGCAAGCTACTATCTTCTCTATCTTTAGGAGGTACTATTACATACATGCACATGCATGTACATATGTGAACACCTGTGTAGGCACAGACACACATGTAATTGAGTACTACATGCAGCATAGGTGTGTAGAAGATGCTCAGCATATGCACTGGTTGTGGCTATAATTAAGCACTAACTGTGAACTTGCAATAAGCAGTACGGATGCAGAAATAAAGAAGGCTTGGGACCTGTTTTAGGAGTTTGGATTGATTTGGATACCAGGAACTACAATAATGTATTCTAGTTTTCACAAAAGTCTGCACAAAATAAAACAGAGTCCAAAAGAAAGAAATTGGGGGGAAATTTATAGAAGAATTTTGGAGGAGATGGCTCTGAGTCTAAAGCTGTTGCTTAGGTATTTTCCAGGCAGCCTGGGAAGGAGGGATCTCCAGGCCAAGAGGGCAATAGGAGGAAGGCAGGAGACAGTGAAATGGTCTATCGTGCTGCGAAGCTAGCCATGTGCCACATAACAGGCAAGCCAGGAGAAGGGGGCTGGGAAAATGTAAGGTAAGGAAGAGAAAGGCAGAGGCTGCTAGCTGCGGGCCCAGGGGATGTGTGTATCAGTCCAAGTCCTGAGCACACGAAGAGCCTGATGTTTTCATGGTAGAATAACTGGCTGTTACTTGCATGTTATAGAAAAATTATTATGGTATCATTTTGCAAATTGGAAGACTTCACGTAAGTGTGAGCTTCATTTGCTGACAAAGAGTTGGAATCCCTGGTCTCCTACATAGTAGTTTTGTGAACTTGAGCTATTTATTTAACCTCTGTAAGCCATCATATACCTCTATGTAAAAGGGGTAATTATATGCTTATTTCATAGGACTCCTGGAGGATTATACAAATCCGGGCAGACTGCAAACAAAGTGAGGGGGAGAAACTCAGGGGCCTTACGGTGTTCAAACATCTTTTGGACCATCCAGTTTGAGCATGGAACACAGCTTACTCTTTCAAATTGCTCCAGTAATCTGGGTCAGAGGAAATGCTAGGGCAGGTTGGCTGGATGGCTAAAGTCATTTTAGTAAAGTCAGAGAAAGGAAAATACAAAATGAAAGCAGAAATAAATGTCAATACCAAGTGACAAAGAGGTTTTGATCTTTCTGTGTGTGGAACAGAATGGACATGAAAAAGATTTCAGTCAGCTTTAAGTACAAAGGCACCAACTAGGCATAAGACTGAGGGGAAGAACATTCAGGAACATATATAGTCGATGTGACTCTCTGGAACCATGATAACAATGAGTCAGGTATGCACCTTGTGTAGTTTATTTCTATGACCAGTACTCAAGAGAAATGTTCAGTGCAGGGTCAGATGTTCTGTGCTGAACATTTAACTCAACAGTTTTCCACAGCATTCCTACTTATACCCAGCTGAGCCCTGCTGTGAAATGTGAATCCTGAAGAGATGATGGAAGGGAGGGAAGGAGGAAGAAAGGTAAGGAAGGAGAAAAGGAGGAAAAGAGGGAGGGAGGGAGAGAGGGAAGAAGAAAGGAAGGGAGGGAAGAAAAGAGGGAGGGAGAAAGAGAGGGAGGGAAAGAGG
This sequence comes from Ctenomys sociabilis, assembly GCA_004027165.1. Taxonomy (NCBI): domain Eukaryota; kingdom Metazoa; phylum Chordata; class Mammalia; order Rodentia; family Ctenomyidae; genus Ctenomys; species Ctenomys sociabilis. The sequence goes on from PVKA01007120.1 coordinate 73,910, forward strand.
CAGGGAGGGAGGGAGGAAGGAAAGAAGGAAGAAAGGAAGGAAGGGAGGGAGGAAAAGAAAGAAATACAAAGGAAGACTTGTCTCTGGCAACTCTATGGTTCTCTAGTTTCACCCCATCCAACAAACATTAACTTGATTTGTATAGTTCCCAAAACAATTTATAAGCATATTCATCAAAGATATAACCTGGCTCATATCTTTTTAGAAGTCCTTTCTGAAGAAACAGATTCTAACACAATGACCTTATTAATTTCAATGGTTTGAAGAGAGAAAAACAGGTATTCTGAATATAGTAATATAGAAGTTATCTTTCCCCTCCTGTTCTTTCCAGCATCAGACAGATCTGCTCTTTCTGCATGGCATAGGCAGCCACTTCCTGCCAGGTGAGAACTTCAGGGATGGCCTCAGGCTCCAGCTAATATGTATGCGCACCTACTTTGCAGGTGACACTATTTTGAGCATGGTCCTCAGACTGGGCATCTGTCAACTGTTTGGGCTGGCGTTCAGAAGTGTTTTTTGGGGGCACTGTGCAAAATCTATTTTTATTTTGTTTTTCAAAATTAAGTAAATGAAGAAAAAGAGAGCATATACTTGCATGGAGGTGAGAAAGAAATCCTATGACAGGGTGCCTGTCTCCCTACACAACTGCCCACATGAGCTTGGTCAACTTATTTTGCTTCTTTACCTTCAGATCACCATGCCAAGAGCTTGAATGAGAAGTTCCCAAATTATAATTTTTAGGAACTACTACTTACTGCTGTGCACAGATGCTGAGAGTCAGATACAATTCCACATTTGTTTTCTGAGAAAAGCTTATGAGTGTCAGAAAAGGGAAGGCAAGGAATTGAAGACCAAGAATAGCCAATATACTAAAAGGCCATAATTGAACTTATTGAGAATGAAAGGACTGATGCAACGCAAATGTGTCCTGTGCAAAAGTGTGGCCAGTTCTCTTTATTGGATGGGGGTGGGGGTGGGAGGAAACTGCCTGGAAGAATGTCAGGTGGCCCCCTGCCTGTTTGGTACTAGGAATTTTGGTCGATGGCAACAGAGCTGAATGGTTCAACAGCAACAACATGGAGCTGCAAGCCTAATCTAGTTACTCTTTGGCCCTTAGAAGAAAAAGTTTGCCAGCATCTGCTATGGAAAATCAAAACTGATTCTTCAGTTAGTATTCATTTAGCTCCCTTTCCCTTAGAAGAGTTTCAGAAGAGTTTGGAAACTCTTTTCTACTTGAGGGTCTGATTCTTTGTTGATGGCTTTGGAGTCTTAGATGATTCTTCCCAACACATTTATCCTTTTTGAATGCTGCTAGGGGTGAATATTTATGTAAGAGAGGCCTTGGAGCAGGAAGTAGGCCTGCCTCCCTACCTCCCTTTCTCTGTACTGCTGCCCTGGTGGCCAGGGGCTGGATGAGGGAAGACACGACAGTAGTTTCTTGCACTAATGATATTTCTGTATAACACAAACCTGAGTTCATGACTTCTCCACTCAAGACTCCAAGGATGCTTTGTTATGGACAGACTACCACTCTTGTAAAGGAGAAATTAAAGCTTCCAGCATCTGTTTAATAGTTTTACAATTTAAAAATTCTATTATCTTCTGTATTCTTTCATATACCTTCTGATTAATCTTTATAAAAATTATTTTATGTATTTATTTGGTACAGGGTCTCACTACATAGCTTGGACTCATAGTGGCCCTCCTGTTGCAGCTTCCGTAGCTCTGGGATAATAGGTGTGTGCCATCACATCCAGTTTTGGTGGCCAGCTTGGCATGTGGTCCTGGGAAGGAACCTGGGTCCTTGCACTTGCCAGGCAGGAACTCATATCACAGCGCTAACTCCCTGGCCCTTTCTGATTAATCTTGATTTCCATATGAAAACAGGCTTGAGTGCAATTTCTGGCTTTGTCCACCTCACCCCCATGTCCACAGCGTATCTATGGTTTTTACAATGAAGACCCTGAAGATACCACGTGATGGGCAGCAATGGCCCTCAGCTGCTCCGCAGAGCTCTCCAGCACTGGCGCAGATGCTGCTGACACAGACTCTGCTTTTAAATATTTACAGAGCAGGTGAATGAGTATGGAAGCGCATGCTGCTTTGTAATACACATCACGTTTTGAAATTATAAAAAACAAAACAAAACATTGAAGCCACGTTTGTATTCAGCTTAATGGATGCTGCCACACAAAATGGATTCTGAAAACTTGGATTCTGAGAAATTCGGATTCTAGGGTTAGATCTATGACAATACCCTTAAATTCTGCTCAGCTCTACTCTCCTTATTTGTCTCTGAGTCTGTCTGATTTTGATGCCTAGTGCCAGTTTAGCCATGCAATGCAGATACCTTAACGATTACAATGAATTTCATTGGCAACATTTCTTATTCTTAAAAAAGTGTTTACGGAAAACATGTGCTCTAGGAGAGATTTACAAGAAGAAAGGTGGCTCCTAATTAGCACCTTTATAGCTATCACAAAATAAGTATTAGAAAAGTGCAACTAGCTTAGGGGAGATTTTTTAGGAAAAACAAAAATACATATGATTGAAAGTAGGGAAGAGTCAGCTCCCTTCATGAAACTATGTTCTCTCGAGTTCACGCGACCTGACTCCCCTCATACAAGCTCACAGCCTAAGTCCTAGTGAGCATATTTAAAAACCTATGCCTTCAGATTTCAATAAATACATTCTATATCATGTCTTCCAATCTTTCTCTTTTTTTTTTTTCCTTTTCTTCATTAACTTTTTGTTTTCAGAGTGGTCCCATACAGCTCCAAATACACTTCTCTCAGCTGCCACATTTCACATCCCTTTAATAAGGGCTGGCCAAATAGCTCAGCAAATTAAAGCACCTGAAAGCAGGTGCAGGAGTTGCAGGTTTGATCCCCAGGCCTGCTGTGCCAGCCCCACCCCTGGGGCGTGCTGAGATGGCAATTGAGACTGGGCATGGTGGCACACGCCTGTAATCCCTGCTCTTGGTGCTCTTGGAAGGCTTTAAACAGGCAGATCACTACAAGTCAGATCTAGTAGTGAGACCCTGAACACCCTGTAGATCCTTCCCCAAAATACAAAAAAAAAAAAAAAAAAAAAAAACTCCCTTTTATAAAGAACTCATTTAATGAAGGTTCAAAGATTAAGAAAGCAAATACATTCAAATGTCCTTGGCTTAGGAGAAAGCTCTTTTCAGCTGGTTGGGAAAATGCTCATTATTCTGTAGAACACAGAGGGTCCCAGGAGAAGAACTAGAAAGCCATCGAAGCTGCCTTTGCCTGTCTGTGTTTATGCTTAGGGCCGCGAGGGCACATCCCTCATGGGACTGCAGGGAAGAGCCATTTTGCTCCCATGTGTGTGAAATTTCCGGGAGATTTTATTTCAGAAAAGATCAAGGCTCTAAAGAAGAAAGAGACCCAACTGGCAGACAGCCTCCTGAATTCCTGTTCTGTATTGCCTTCACACTTAGTATGCAGTGGGAAGACTTTTTACAGTTTTAATTTTTATCAAAAAATTTCAGTAGCATTTCCAGCTACAGCAAGCAGCTAGATCCCAAGAGGTGCTCCATTTATCTCAACTCAACAAAACCAATTCATGAGTAGGGGTTTTAGAATACTGCTAATTAATAGGCTTTATTTTTCAAAGCAATTTCAACTTTATAGGAAAACTGAACAGAAAATATGAAGATCTCATATAGTCCTTCCTCCATTCTACCTTGTCCTCCTTTCCTCCCTCCCTCCTTCCCTCCCTCCCTCCCTCCCTCCCTTCCTCCCTCCTTCCCTTTCTTCCACCCTCCCTCCCTCCTTCCCCTTCTCTCTTGATTTCTCTCTCTGTCTCCCTCTCTCTTTCTCTCTCCTCTCTCTTTCTCTTTTTCTATCTGTATTTGGTACAGGGTCTCACTACACAGCTTGGACTCACAGTGATCCGTTTTCAGCCTCCCCAGTACTGGGATTACAGGTGTGTGCCATTGCATCTGGTCTTGATGGTGGGTTGATGACGGTTCAGCGCATCCAAGCCTGGGGCTGGTATGGCATGTGGGGCCCAGGACTGAAACCTGGTCCCTGTGCTTGCTTAAGTAGATGCTTAGTCCACTGACCTATCTCACTGGAACCTATATCATTCTAGCTTTTTCTATAGTTAGCATCTTTTATTAAAGTTGTTATAATTGTTACAGTGAAGCAATGAAGACTGACACATTATGATTATTAACTAAAGTCCATGCTTGCTTTCAGATTCACTCTGTATTGTATAGTTTTATGGGTTTTAACCAATGTCACATGTTTGCTGTAATAGTATCATAGAGAGAAGTTCCACTGTCCTAAAATCCCCTATGCTTTGCGCTTTCATTTCTCTTTACCTTTTCTCAGCTGAGTCCTGGAAACCATTAGTCATTGTGTTGTCACTACTGGTGTCCCTTTACCTGAAGGTCAAATAAATAACTGGAATCACAGTCTTTAGTCTTTTCAAATTAGATTTTTTCATTTAATGGTATAGATTCAAAGTTCCTCTGGTTTTTCATGGCATGAGAGTCCATTTCCTTTTACATTTGAATAATGTTTCATTGCACAAATGTACCCCAGTTCTGAGAATTATGAATACAGTTCCTATAAACACTCCTATAAAAGTCTGGGGGGTAAAAATAAGGTTTTAATTCATTCATTTGAACAAATACCAAGGAATGTGTTTGTTGGATGATATAAGTGTTCTAAGTTTTTAAAGAAACCACCAAATCGTCTTCCAAAGTGGCTGTCCCATTTCCTACCAGCAATGAAGGTTACTCTGCAACCTTACCAGCATATGCTACTGTGGGTTGGATTTTGATGACTCTAACAGAGTAGAGTGATATTTGTCATTTTAATTGTAATTTCCTAGTGATGAATGATGTTAAACATCTTTCATTTTACTTGTGTGTTAACTGCACTGTTTCGACGATATGTGAGTCAATTTTCTACACCGAGACAAAATATCTGAGGTAATAAATTTCAAAGAAAGAGAAGTTTATTATAGCTCATGATTTTAGAAGTAGCAGTCCATGGTTGCTTGGCCATGGTGTTTATGTCTGTGGAGGCATTGCCTACCATGGCCAAGTGCGTGACAGGGAAGGATATGTATTTCATGATGCTGGGGACTCAAAGAGGTAGCAGCAAAAGGCCAGGGTTCCAATATTCCCTTCAAAGTCTGACACCCAGTGACCTGACTGTCTTTCATTAGGTGTTACCTGCTAAACATTCTACCATTTTCAGTAACATCAAAAGCTGGGGACTGAGGAGCTGTTAGGAGACACTTCAGATACAAGTGATTTTTAAAAAAATTTACTGTGTTGTCCCAATTAGCCTATTTTTAAACTGTCTTATTTTCTTTCATATTGTCATACTTTGAGAGTTCTTTGTATATTTCTGGTCAATAGGTTTTAATGAGCCCCTTCTGCTCTTCCAAGCCCCTATGTCAGCCACAGAATGTCCAAAGCACCCCACCCTCATTTTGTTTATCACTTATTTGGGAATCAGGACCCAAAAAAATTAACACCCATGACAGCACAGGTCCTTGGTTACTCTGAACATATGTTTTAGTTTGTGAGAAGCAATATGAAATCACATTCTAGATCTATTTTGTAGCCCTTATTTTTGCATGTTGTG